>BJBW01000833.1:0-118401 GCA_004320125.1 Scolopax mira
TGAACCTCATTCTGTTGGTCTCAGCCCATCCATCCAGCCTGTCCAGATCCCTCTGCAAAGCCTCTCTACAAAGCATTCCTACAGTAAAGTAGCAAATCTCTTTCCAAAAAATCTTATTTCTAGATACAGGTCTTTACATTAGCTAAACTACAGAGAACTTCATACCACAGAAATACAATATTTTTCATATGAAAGGGACTACTGAAGACTTGATCTTTACTTAAATAGAATAAAACTGTAAGCGGACTATTAATCTGGTGTTTGTATTTCATTAATGCACTATTTTTAAAACATTGAAATAAATTAGTTTCTCACTGTTTCTAAACACAAATTTCTTGAAAATATCATGTGATATGAGAACTTCTTTTTTTTGGCTCTACCACTGTACCTCAAAGCAGTTTCCAGATGCATGTATAACAGTTTTGGGTTGTTGGGGAAAGCATTTTTCTTTTATACAACTGTGAATTCATTTTGCAATGGTGACAAACACTTTTTGTGTGTGACAATGATGGGACGATAGAGTCCTTTTAGATTTTTTTCTGGCATACTTTTTTTTTTTCTACCTATAAAAAAGAAATAATATATAGTCTTCTTTACAAAGGCATGTTAGATGTATCTGTGCCATATGGTACACTGATAAAATAATTCTATAGTCATCTAGGTAGGTATTTAACAGAAACCAATGTAGTGAAATGCCAATAGAATCAATAGTGCCTTCTCCAGGGCAGGGAGACAGACACATTTCATTAACAGCAGAAAAATCTTCCTAATACCAGTGCTGCAAAATGCAAAACTGTCTGACTGCATGTACTGCTTATATACAGAGTCAGATGCTTCTCCACTGCAATTCAGTTTCCTGAAGTGCCTGGCAAGGCGGGCAGCATGAAGTCAGCACACATCATTTTGCACCCACTCAAACTGGGATGTCACAGCAGAGGACATAAGAGTGACAGAAGTGGCAAGATTTTCCTGCAGAGAGAAAGTGGAAGTTATTGGAGTTGGGGACAAGGACTGGCCATTTGCATTTATTGAAATGCTAAAGTCTAGAACTACAGTAGCCCTTTTTGCAACATGTAGGAAATCCTACCAAATCTGAGTTTGTGTCACACAGCAGTAAGTAATGTAGGATCAACATCTATTTAGATGCAACAGCTCTGCATGCAAGAAATACAGAACATAGAAGTGCACTGAATGGAAGTACTCGCTGAATCTGGGCTG
The DNA here is from genome assembly GCA_004320125.1 of Scolopax mira. NCBI lineage: Eukaryota > Metazoa > Chordata > Aves > Charadriiformes > Scolopacidae > Scolopax > Scolopax mira. Next base: position 1,219 of record BJBW01000833.1, read on the forward strand.
TGCGAGGCAGCCCGAGTCTTCTGCAAAGTAAATGAACCTTTAAGAGCTCAGATTTGTACCACAAATGGGTCAGCAATGGGTCAGGAAGCAGCAATTCATAAGGCAGGACCACAGTGATGAGACAGCTCCAAGGTCAAGCCCAGAAGTCAGTCCATAGACATGGATAAGGTCCAGCAGATCTATAGTGATGAGACAGGGCTGACATAAAGCTAGGAAGCCATCCCATGGGCTGGGGGTGTGGACCAACAAGGGCAGGGCCAGAGAGCAACTGTGCAGACTAGCAGTCATCCAGCATAGCTCTAATAAATACCAATGGCTCAGGGCTGAACTTAAATAGAGGTCCTGAGCCTGTGGGTGTGCTTCAGGTGAGGCTGGTCAGGGCCATTAGGGCTTATTAGTGCCCTCAGTGCCCCGAAACAACAGGATTTGGAGGCATTTGAGCATCTTTCATTTGAAATTCTGCTGCAGGATTGTTCATTTTGTGTTATCTTTTACAAGGAACTTTTTTACTGCCTATCTCGTATGAGCTTAATCAATATTTGCTTGGATAGGTATGTGAGATTTAATTCTACTGTAGAAGGAACTTCCCTCTTCTGCACTAGAGTTTTGTTTACCTAACCCTTTAAATCAAATCTTGTTTGCTATTTACAACAGGAATTTCTGGTTCTAGAAAAGGTAAACAACATAGGGGTTAACTTGCAGGAGAACTAAGAATATCCCAACATAGGTAATGTTTTTTTACAGGCTGAATAATGTCTATTTGCTCTTGTCATATTATTTTTAGAGACTGAAAACTTGTCTTTATTGTGTAGCATTCACCAACTGGAACTATTAACAGAGATTATAAAGTAAACTGTAATGTGTAGAGCGAGGACTTGTTGAATAGCACACTATGAAATATCTCACTGACTGTATATGGCTTCCCAATACAAAAAATAGCTCGTGTCTTGACAGTTGTTTTATTCCCCTTTAAAGTAATGAGCAGGATGTAAATATAGAAATGATAATCTGATGATAACCCTAATTTCTTCAAAGCATCAAGCTTCTGTTTAAAAATAAATGAGTTTTTCAGATGATGATCCAGAGCCAACAGTGACATTATGGGTTACCTACTCTCCAAGGCCCATCCCACCCCTATGTTGGACTAAAAGTGTATTGCAACAAAGTTGGTAGAAGAGAAACGGCTCAGCACAACTTCATATTTTATAAAACATGCACTGGAATCAGCAGGTCCATGAAGAGCTGATAAGATTTTACCATTCAAAGTTCCATCCACAGTACACAGGATTTAAATTCACATTCAATGTAATTGTTCTGCATTTTTTCCTGGTTTGACTCAGCTATATATTCTGGTTACTTAGCTCTCATTTGAAAGACTGTGTAAAATTTAAGATTATATTAATTTGGATTATGCGAACAAGAATTACTTTCAATTCCTCCTCTCTCAGAAAAACGAATGGAAGAGTGACATTCACAGGATTTAAACAATAATTCCAAATAACTTCATTCAGTTAGTCTAATAATTTTTTCATAATTAGTCATAATTTTTTCATCATATAATTACAAAACCACAGGTTTTATATATGAAATACTATATCATTGTGCCATGAGTTTTTCATAGCTAAAGTGTATTTTTTTATCGAATACAAGTCATAGAGCTACAATAACAAGAACTAAATGGAGATTTTAATTTTAACATAATCTTTACAGACATAAAACAAGGTCAAAGTTAACTTGTTCATGTATGACCAAGCTCACCTGCCCATATATCTCCCACAAATAGCAACATTTTATAGACAGCAATGAAAGGGAGAGACATATAAAAGAATATCACATTTTAAATCTGGAAAAGTAGTAACATAATAACATATATAGCAGTAATAGCAATAATTTTCTGAAGCAATTCATTGTAATGGAACACTGCCAGGAGAGGAGACAAACTAGATAAACTTTTTATCTCATTTCTAAAACATTATCTGAAAAGAAAAAAAAATGAGTTCTGAATTATCAGAGACATAGAACTGCCAAACTGTGTATAAGAAAGAACCTGCTGTTTCTTACCAGTAAGAACAAGCTTTGAAATATTTATCAGCTAGGTAATATTTAACCCCTCTGTTTATCATGTCTAATTGGCAACTCATATTGCGAAGGGTAACATTTTCACTCCTATTTGAATTTCCCTGGTATTTTTAATTAGCTCTCTAACAGGCTTTCTAAAGCTATTGCCTCAAAAGGCACAATAAAAACACAGTATCAAAATAAAATGATAAGCAGTTGTCACTTTTGTATAGTCACAGTCTTCTTCCTCATATTCTTCTTTCGTTATATATAAATATTTAGTCAGTAAATATTTATATCGCAAGAGAATACAGAAAACAAGAAAAAAAGCAGGAAACATGCTTATTTTTTTGACATCTATCACAAATTAAAACAGGCCATAAAAGCATGAATCATTCCAAAAGAAATGTGCAAGATAAGTCTCTGCAGAAGCGTATGTCTCCTCACCCAGGTACAGATACACAGCATCTGTCCCTTCTAAAACCACTTAGTTTTTCCTCAAGGTCCCAGCTTTTTGAAGACCACACGTTGTTCCACTGATGTTTACAGGGGTTGACCTAAGCAACCAGATAAACTGGAGGGACTTGAAGGGTCCTGTCCTGTATCTGCTATAGTCTCTGAAACTTTCCACAGGAAGGAAAGGAAGGTTGCAGAGCACCCTGCCTGTGGGAAATGCGTAGCCTGGGGTAGGAGGACCCTTCCAATTCTTCATAACTACATGTAGCAAAGACACAAAACACTGCTACAATTATGCTTTACGTAGACATGATGATTTTCAGTTTTAGTTCAGATGATGGATTGTAATTGTTGTGAATACAACAGATAATATTAACATAATTTACATTTCCTTATGATCTCATGGGATTTTGATGTGAAAGAAGTTATAGTGAGGACATTATTGAGTGATTATGATTTGTTATTTCAATTATGGTAGTAAACAGAGGCCCATTCAAAATTAGGACCCTGTTGTGATGCAGCTGTCCAAACATATATTGAAAAACTGTGTTCAGACCAGTTCAGTCTGCAGATTATTAGAGTCAGAGCCATCAGGGAGTGAGCAGAGCGCTGCACACACAGGCAGGGACACAGGCATTGCCGAGATTGCAACAAAGTCACAGGTTCTCCTAGTCATAAGTAGCACTTTCACTCTCCAAATGAAAGAGGTTACCTCCCCTACTATTTTCTGTCTTAAAAGACCATATTGCATATTTTCCTGCTGAATGAGGCAAGTTCTCTTCCATTTTCCACTTTATCTGTTTTCCTTCCTCTGCACGTGTACGTGCTCCAATTCTTTTGGCTTTGTTTTCCTCTCCCCTTCCCATTTTCAAACCCTCTTCTCTCAGAGTCCTGCGCTCTTTCATTCCTTTACCATGCCCTCCTCTCTGTGGCAGGGTGAAGCTGCCCTCTCTGAGGGGTTCTGCTGCTCACCCTGTCCCTCCTCAAGCCTTTCTCTCCTCTCCTCCCCTGAAATCCCAGCTGCCATCATTCTGCCGCTCTCCAACACCACTGAAATCTTCAGAAGCCTCCGACTTTGTCTGTCCCACCCTGAGACATAGGGATGAAAAAGCACTGCACAGATGATAAATGTTGACATTGATTGTATTACTAATATCTGCATGTTAAAGGATCATTATATAAAACATTTCACCGCCCCTTCAGACAGGTAGCAGATAGAAGGGAAATATCCTTCCCTTGTCCTCCATAGGGAAATTGCTTGTAACTGAAGGAGAACAACATAACCAGCATTCCTAAGAAATTATAGGAATAAATTGTTTACCGTGGAGAACCATTTCTAACACACCTTTTGTGCTCATTTGATATACTGTCCTAGGCTAACCTCGAAGGACTGGATATGGCTAATTATACTCTTGTCTCTGCAATAATTTGATGGAATGTTATGGCAGAAATGAAAGGGAGCATGTAAGCAAAGTATTTTCTTTAAGATAGTTTGTAAAAAACAACTGCAAAAATAGAAAACCAACCCAGGCACAGTGTTGCAGTTGACATCCTGATGTCACTGATGGCAAAATTTTGATTTGAAGAAAATGGGATTTCATTCAAAACTTTACAAAAATATTTTTCTCTTCAGTAATGGCTTTTATGGCCTTTGCCTTGTGTGTGTGCGCTCAGGGGATTAAAAATCTCAACTGTGGTTTGTATTTTCATAATGACCAGGTAAGGCCCCAGATGATTTAGACATGTCTACTTCTTTATGTTCAGCCCTATTAATGAAAATAAGATCTAATGTCCCCATTATTTGGATGAAGCAAGGGATGCTAAACATCACCCAAGTGTGCTGCTGAATTTCATTAGCTTCATGAACTCTTTTTTTGTTTTTTAATTTTAGCAATATAAAGAAGTAAGTCTAGAGGGAACAAAAGAAAATTATGTTTAAATCAGAGGATATTTTTTATTGTGATAAAAATAATGTAGACAGAAGAATATTTCTGAGAGATATCAAAGGATTAAAAAAACATCTGTCTCAAGCAAACTTCACATAAAATTCCATCGCCTCCGAGTTAAAATGTTACACCTGAAAATAAACAAGTGCAAACATTATTTTAACATGGTCATACTTCCACTCATCCTCTATTAGAGAATTTGATTTCTTTACCAGAAATTATTTGAAAAGAATTACAGCACTGGAAATGATAAATTCTTGAGGGTAATTTTTGTATGTAGACATTTATTGTTTAACATGTTACTTGGGAGTGGATCTGCCCTTTAGTCAAAATTGAATGAATGGAGTTATTTCATGTAAGGATGATGATTAAAATGGTAATACCTAATACCAGTTTAAAAGCTCTGTCTTTCACATTCCTGTGAAAGAAGGCAACTGTATGTCACAATCCATTTAACATGGATTTTAAAAAAAAAAAAAACTTTCACTGAAAGCACTACATTTATTTCAATTATTATTAGAAAATGAGCTCATAATTTCAGATGTGAAGCTGAGTTTAAAGAAAATCTGGCTTGGACTAAATATAAATAGGAGTCAAAGATCTCTGTTTCATGAGATTTAAAAAGTGCTTGAAAACATTCAATTTCTTTTTCTCAGTGGATCAGTCATGCATCTATCAAATATACAGATCTACTAATATCAAAGCACATTCTGCCAATGGCTTCTCAGATTCTTGAGTCAAGAGGAAAAAGCTTTTACATTGACATTTGCATTACAACCACTTGAAATAGCCACTTCTTTGTGTTGCTGAGGATTATGTTCTTCTTGGCTAGCACTATAAATATTTCTCCTTCCAGCTTTATCAGTCAAACACAAACCAAAAATAGATCTACAAATATTAAATAAACTTTCAAAGTTGGTTTCTTGGCTGCTTTTTTTCAGATGTAAAGTGGCTTTTACTGTTTGTTTCTTGCATGGATTTTTTTTCCCAACAGATTCACACCTATGAATATGATACTATAATTTTCTTTGTTTATTATTTCTCATAATAAAACATTACTGATGTAAACGTTTCCTTAGAGGTTTAGCTTTCTGGCTTGTAAGTGTGAGAAAAAGGCACTGCAGAAACGCATGATTAAAGAACATCTACTGTAATCCTCTGAGCTTCATTTGTGGCACTAGCAATAAGAAGAAATCAAAGAAAGACACCAAGAAGAAATTGTAGCATTTAAAGGCTTAAACTGTGGAAATACCAGAAATTACTGGAAAAGAAGGCAAGAACACTTCAATGTATATCTGGAAGCAGTAAGTGTTATTTAGAAGCAAGTCAACCAGAAGGAGGTTTTCCTTCTGAAAATAGCAAGTGCTGATGCATTTGGCGTATTTAACAGTTTGCAGCAATCCAAGCAAAGGAGAATTTTCATGAAGCTGTTATAAAAAATTGAGGAATTAAAAATAAAAATGAAGTGTAGGAACGTTACATGCTTTGAACCTGAAGATTTTAATGTATTTTGTAGTTTATAAGATTGGGGAGACAATTTTATCTGTTACAGATGTCATGATAAAGCCTGGAGTTAACCTGTCTTAGGGTAAGACCTAACGAAGATTAGTAGATTAAAAAAAGCCCAACCTTTCAATTTTAAAAAGCCACTGGTTTTCAACAGAAAGGGGAGCAAATAATACTGAAATAAACTCCTGTGAGAAGCAGACTCCAGATGAGGCAATTCAGAATCTGCCAAGAAACTGGTACTTGAGTAAGTGCTGGACTAGACAGTGGTCTGACACCTTAGATATGACCAAGAGCTCAAAATAACATAAGACAAAGATATTAGAGGCAGAAAAGCATGCAGAGCTTGAAATCATAAATAAGGAATAACAACACAAATAAAGCAGATGGGAGAAGCTGCACGTTAAATGAAAGCTTGTATTAATTTGACTGTGAGAGCCAGGGGTCTGAACCATGAAAAAACTGCATGTTGCTGCCACCTCTGTCTTGGATGACTGTTTTCTGAAGAACAAAGAATACTTGCAGAAAAAGATGTGTGTGCAGAAGAAGTATGAGAGCAAATGGGACATGTATTACCTTCAGTTATATGTGCACAGCTCCTCGTATTTCTAGGAACTGTGTTGTAACACTAAGAGAAAATCAACAGGTTGCAGAAAGATAAAAGGGTGGGGGAAAAAAATATTACAGCTGAAGAGCTGATTATGCATTAAAAAGTTTTTTAGTTAGACTTTTTTACCCAATACAGTGGTATGTGACAGTGGGACACAATTTACAGGACATGAGCAGAATACAGTGCAGCTTGGATTTAGATTGTATGACTACTACTCCTCATCGCCCAGAATTTATTGAGTGCAGAGTACTTACAAGAGTCTGGCGAACTCTTTGTGGGAACTCTCTTAGTTAGAATTACAATGACCTTCATTTAACATAGCCTATTTCACTCCTAAGGTGAGTGAGGCTAAATTGAATTAAGGCCATTTTTAATTCTGAAGAAAAAATACATACTGAGGCATTTAATATAGCTTAGTCTACTTTAAATTAACAGCTGTAATTAACGTGGAGATCTTTGTAGAACAGACTTAAGAAGAGAAATTAAAATATAGCAGTATTTTTGGTTTTATTCCTCTTTATTCTGTAAAGGGTGATTCAGAATCTCAAGATACAGCAAGAACAAACAAACTGTATAATATTGATCTGTATAATAAAATATAATAATAATAAAAATCTGTATAATATTGATCACCTCTCAATTATGGTAAGCATGTAGATAATGAAGTCAACTACCTTGAAAGTGTTTTACTATACGGGTTCTTTTAACAGCTATGCATTTGAATAACTTTGACTACACAAGTATTATTTCTATTCAAATTTGTGTGACTAGACTAGAATCTAATGTCAGACAACTATACCATCATTTTTGAGTCAAGTTTCATTCCTTCTATAGTTCATGTGCAGCAATCCAAAAACATTGCTGGACTACTAAAATTACAAGAATGAAATATGCAATTAATTTTTTTTCTCTACTCAATTTTTGTACACAATTAACTATTCAAAAGTGCAGCAAACCAAATTAATATAAAATATCTTGCTTTTCTTAGGCTGAGTGATCTATCATGAGTTAAAAAAAAAAATTGGAACACCTGTGTGGAAAAGCAAAGAACTTCTCTTGATGTGGATAAGGAAACTTTTAAAATGAGCCAGATACCCACAAAAGGATCCCAAAGTCCATTACAGAGGCAGGTCAGTAAGAATTTTGCTTAACAGTAATTAGCAAATTCTTCTGAATCACAAATTTGCAGGCAGTATCTTCTATAAATGTGGAATAATCTGCAGAACAATTCTAAGCAACTGAAAACAGTGCTGCTTGGCTGATAGCAAGAGACTACACCCCCTCTCCCAAATGATCAAAGGAGATAAAGGCCAAGAACTAAGCATCTGGACTTGGCCATTAAGGAGGTCTGTAGCTTATCTCTGCAAAAAACATGTGTACTCAGCTGAACACTGATCACAAGACAGCACCTGCCACCTTCTATGAATGAATATATAGCCACTATCCATAGAAAATTCGACAAATTCTATCTTGACAAGAGGCAATAGTGACTGCAAAAGCATAGTCCAAACATACCTGTTTCTTTAAATTATGTTTAAAACATAAAAAAAACCACCTGCCTTGCAATTTTATAGCTCTTGAGAGGTTTGCGGTAAAATAAGTGTAGTTAAAAATCAATGAGGGAATATATAAATCCTTTGCTTCTATGTTTACATGGGGTTTTTTGACCAGTGGCTATCTTGGGAAACATCTAATGCCAAGAAGGGAAGGGTGACAGTGGTGAACTGTTGGCTGCTGCTATAAACTTCCTTTGGACCTGCTTGCTTTACACGTTGGAGGGAGCCCAAGCTACCCTTCATTAAGATTCCCTCCTTTTTTGAACCAAAATGACCCTCAAAATTGTAACAGTTACAGTGTGCAGAGCACTTATCTGAGGCTCCAGGTTCCTTCCGGATTCACAGTCAGAGGGCATCAGAGAACATTTTTCAGGAGATCTGGCAGAGCAAGTTGTTGGCCAAGTTGCTCTAGTTTCATTGTCGATTCAGGGGTGGAAATCTCAGATATTTTGGACACAATATTGTGGACCTGTCACTTCTCTCTGTGAAGAGGGGTCTTCAACGGGAATGAACTGGGTGTCAGTGGGTTTGGTCTAACCTGCACAAGGATGTAGTTCAGCACTCTCTGTGTAGCTAGTGCGGGGTGCAGGGGGAACTGCCGTACTCCAGCTTTCATCCTTTCCCTTAGCACGTCTACATGACATAATTGATATATTCTTGGCAGGTCTGAAATTATGCTGCAGTGATGAATATTCCTGTTTCTGGGTCAGATGCTGTAAAATTTGGAAAATAACTTCCATATTCACCAAGAGATCCATATGCTTCTTGGCACGTTGGCAGCCTGCTAGAAAAACATCCCACACTGGCAGAGCAGGGGTTAGCCAAGAGCAGGAGATGTGCCAGTAGTCTGGAACAACCTGAAAGGAAAAAATAAAAAAAGAGTTAAATGCCAAATATATCAGTCTGTTTTGGAGTAGTGAAGGAGGCTGCCAGGGGTATTCAGAGGTGCAGAAATGTGGGATTTGGGCAATAGCAGTCAAATATGGTGCTCAAACTCGGCAATTTACGGACACTGCTGGAAGGATAAGGCAGGTTGGCCGTAGAAAGAGAATTACAACTAAGTCAGGTCCACATTCATAACCTGAGCTGAGCCTACATCCTCAGGGCAAGAATTATCACTATGGCTGGGCAAACATCATTGCCCATCCTTTGCAATGCAGGCATACCTTTAATGCAAGGGAAGAAAATTAAGATGCCTAATGATATAAATTTAGCGACTTGTTTCAAATGTGTATTGAAAACAACTACCGTAGTTGCTACAGAAATGCCACCATCTCATCTAGAAATTGGAATGATTATGGAGTGAAAAGATACGTGGCTCCAGAAGTAATTGCCGTATGAAAAAGTGATTTCCATTAAAAGCACGTGAAAGCCTTTGATCTAAAAGAAATTTATCTTTTCTGTCCTCAAATGACCCTCTCATTTTTAGTTCTGAGTATATATAGAGAGGAATATGCAAGTTTCATCAGGGAACTATACATCTGCTACTGAGCTGTAGGCTTTATCAGAGAAAAAGATTGGTCTTGCTACTAGGGTATTCCTAATCAATAGTTCTCACCAAATATGTAGAAAAATGGATTAAAACCCGCTGTGAGTCACTGAAACTACATCATTAAATGGGCATAGTTCTAAAACTGCTGACTTCCTTAGAGTATAGCTATTTTTTTAAATCTTACACAGATCAGCAAAACAAATGAAATATGAATTTTTCAGATTGCACTATTACTGAAATATTCTAACATATCCACACATTTTTCATGTTTGTGCTAGTTCATTTTTAACCAACTGTGTTGAAAGAAAGAAGACAAAGTACTTTTGTATGAGGAGTGATATGAGACATTTCAGCATCAAAGGACTGTATATAAGAAGCCCAAAGGATTTTATATAAGAAAATCAAGGCAAACTGAAGATTAGGGCTAGAATAAGAGTTGATGCTCTGAGTGCTAAATATATATATATATATATATATATATATATAACATATATAATCTATACTACATTGGTATGTTCTGCAATTAATTACTGAGTGTTAACTTGTTAATTTAGCCTAAGTTGTGCAAGTGGTGTGAACAAGAATGCAAATATCCGGCCCTAAGTCCTTGTATCTGTTATCTTTGCTTAGACATGTAATGCTAGGATTGAGGAAGTGGTCAATTTAATGTTTCACAGCACTGTTGACATATTTGTTATGTTTTTGATTATGAGTGTCTGGGTAGAAGCCTTTATGCAGATCTAGCAATGCTGCATGTATATTCAGAGCATGTGCTTATTTGAGAACTAGTGCCATGCACTGCTGCACTTACATATGCAGTGCTCTGTATGTATACATTGGATTTTGTTGGAGTACGTGTAATGACCAGCCTCTCCTTGTCCAGCAAATCCCAAAGGGCAGTAATGGCTATTGTGCCTTGGTGGATCCTCACACATGGAGCCTATGCAGCATAATTTTGCTAGCGAAGGGATGAGCTGTAATGCCAAGAATATGCTAAAGATGCTGCAGCATATCTCATTTGTTAGTGATGCTACTGCTGTCTTCTCAAGGATATCAAAATGCCTGTCAGCACCTGGATGAAAATCAGCTGACTCAGAGTCAATCTGGCCAAAAATGAAAATGATGATGGCTGGAGCGGGGAAAATTTTTAAAACTGGGGTAACATCTACACCTATGTGTGATAACATCTACAGACATTTACTTAAATACTAAGCACACGAGGTTTCTATTTTTTTATTTTTGTCTGAATGATCAAGATGGTCAATGGCAAAACTTCACTTCTCTTTTCCCGAATTTAACTTCGCCTCCTGGTGCAGATCTGGCCGTTGCCATCTACATGCCCTTCCCTAGCACAGTGAATTACCAGCAACTCACTGAACCTCTGGGTAACTGTGTAAAGAATGCAGAGACTCCAGCTTTGGCAAAATGAGACAGCCCCTTTCAGTAGTAGCAGCTTCACCACCACCAATGGTCTGCAGATTATTTCCTCAACTACGTCTAAGTCTTATTTCTGATCTTCAAAATAATAAAGACCTGGCTTCCCCAGAGACTACTGCTCTAATCATAAAAAACACTGGTACTCCTCTAAAGCAAGCAGTATCACACAAATCGGGATAATACAAGTGAAAAGGTGAAAATCATCAGAAGACTTCACAGCTGGGTAATCCAGGCAGCTTGTACCAGTCATGGTAGAGCCATACACTGGGTAGATCTGTGCAGCAATGTACTCCACTGCACCGCCTCGGGAGCATGGAAATTTCCCAAAGGTATCTGCTTTAGTGTACATTAGTGTATACGTATAAAATCCTGTCTTGTCGAGAGTAAGGTAATTCAGTATTAGGCTGTGACAGGGCGTTCCGTGCTGGCAGGCAGCCCGGGGTGTCAGGAGAGGATTTTGATAGCCCCTGTGAAAGACAGTAGCCAGGATGGCTGCTGCTGGAACAACTCATGCAGCCTGCAGCCTTGGGGAGAGCACACTGCCAGAAGAGGCTGGGTATCGCATAAATTGTCCTGGCAGAATATGTATGGTTTGTGATCCATAAGATTAGCACTTTTTGCTCTACACTCTCCCCACTTGGAGGCACATAAAATAGAGTCTTCCTTTTGATAAGCATTTCCTTCCAGACCTAAAACACTCACAGCACTTCACATGGTAAATGTATATATTTAAAGAGAGCTATCATCAACTTGAAAGTCACAATACTGTTTGAAAACGTGTAGCTGTAGCTATTTATGATATGAGTGGCAGCAAAAGGGGGGAGGAAAAAATAATCTTCCCTGGCAGCTCGCTTCCTTTCTATATATTATTTTTTTTTTCTATAGTCTGTTGAGCCATGTAAATACAGTTTGCGAACAGGCGGCAAGTGCGAGTTTCCCCGTGTACGCCGCCGGGGCGCAGGCCCCCGCACCGGGCCCGGGGGTGGCGGCTCGGCGGGGCGGGTGTCCCGGGGCCGCGGGGGATGCTCGGGGGAAGAAGGAGGCGGCCGAGCCCCCGGCGCCGGGCGGGCGCAGCCGCAGGGCAGGGCCGCGACGCGCTCGGCCTCCCGGGGTCACCTTGGGCAAGGCGCGCCTCGCCCCCGCCTCGCCGGGCGGCACGGCCCCCTCCGGGCAGCGGGAGCGCTCCCCCGCCGCCGGCCCGACGAGGGCCGGGCGCTGACCGGGGGTACGCGAGGGGCTGCTGCCGCCGCCCTCGCCATAACGGAGGACGAGGGCAGCCCGCCCCTGCGCTCGGCGAGCCGCCCCGGCCTGCCACAGCCGCCTCCTTCCCTCCCTCAGGGCGGCGGCGGTGCCCCCCCCCCCCCACACACACACACGCCGAGGCGGCGGCCGGGGCCCTGGACGGCAGCGTCCCGCGCCCTGTGCGCCCCCGGCGGGCGGCGTAGCAGGGAGGAGGCGCCGCCCCGGCCGTCATTTCCGCCGTGTGTCGGGGTGGGGGAGGGGGGCAGAGCGCTCGCCTCCTCCTCCGCGGCGGCCGGAGACACAGAGACCCAGCGCGGGGCCGGGGGAAGCTCAGCCGCTGCCGCCGCCGCCCGCGGGCCGCGCCGCCCCACCAGCCGAGCCCTGCCCTGCCCCCCGCCACCGCAGCCGCCCCGGCATCCTTCCCGCCCCTCCTCCCCCCCCCGCCCCGCGCCGCCCCGGCCCGGCCATGGGGAACGCAGCCACCGCCAAGAAGGGCAACGAGATCGAGAGCGGTGAGTGAAGGGGATCCGCCGCCTCCGCTCGGCGCCTGGCTCCGCTCCCCGAGGAGGGGCCGGCGGGGCCGGGCCGGGCCCGGCGCGCCCGCCCCGCGCCGCCGCCGCAGGCCCCGCGGCCTAGCGGCTGAGGCGCCGAGCCCCCCGCCCCGCGCAGGCCCGGCCGACCGCCGCGGCCCCCCCCCGGCTCGGCGCGGCGCGGCCTGCTCAGCGCCGCGGGGAACCCGCCCCGGCCCGCCGCCGAGCCGCCCGCCTCGGGGCTTAGCGCCCTGGGGAAATAAGCGGCATAAATCCGCCCGCGGCCGCCGGGCCGAAGCCGCCGGCGGGGCCGGGCGTCCGGCTGTCCCGCAGCAGGTGTCCGTCCCCGGCGAAGGAGGAGCTGGTGGCGGGGTCGGGGTGGCGGCGGGCAGGTGTCAGCGCCTCCGCCAGCCTCCATCCTCAGCCCGGCCGGCTCGCTTTCCCCACCCCTGAACACACCCTTGCCGGCGGGGGAGGCCGCCCGCCGCGCCGCGCCGAGCTCCGTCCGCGGCGGGAGGGTTCTCATCCCGTTGCGGGGGGAATGTAGGTCAGGAACCGCTCGGCCGGCCCGGCTGGCGCAGCCCCGGTGACCCCGCCGGTCCTGCCCGCGCCCCGTGGCTCAGCCCCGGCCCCGCCGCCTGTTTACGTGGTTGGGGAGAGCGCTCGCTGCAAGCGTCGCTCAGCTGAGCCCTGGGTAAAATGGAAGACAAAAGCCTTGAGCTGAACTTGCCATCGCGGAGTGCTTTTTGCTGTTGTTTCTCTTCGCCCCTCCTGTCTTAAGTATTTCAGCATAATCCTTAAATAATATAAAGCCGATTCGATTGTTGGGAACCACCCTCGCACCCCCGGCTTTATTTTTAGTAAGTTAACTTCCTTACTTGGCTTCCAGTGGAAAACTTTGGGTATGTTTGTGAAGGATAAGAGAAAAGACAAGACGTAGAGAGAAGCCAGTTGTGCAAGTTCAGTGTTCCTAAACAATACCCTTTGTTACTGGAAATTCCTTGGGCGTTATTAAAAAAAGTTTAGACATCAGAGTTACATTTTGTTGGTTTTTTGTTGCTCCAGTTTTTTTTTGGTTTTTTTTTTTTTTTTTTTTGGTGTGTTTACTACTGAGGTCTGGGGTAGAACCGGGTAACCCGAACTGCGTAGGCCGGCGCCTGCCCACACGGCATTCCTCTGGTTCCCAGGGAGCTGCATGGCTGTCTCCAGCTGTGGGACCAGGGGCTCAGCTTGACCTGCCCGGTTCTGCTGTGTGCTTTCACCTTTCAGTTCTTGCATCCTGCCTCGTTATGGTTGTGGGTTTCACAATCCAGATGTTTTATGAGAATTTGACCGTTATTGTTTAGTGGGTTTATTTTATTGATTTTAGTTGAGTGCACTAATATTTGATAGGAAGTGTTTTAGCCTACCTGTGAAGATATGTGTGAAGAGAGAGAGGATTGTTTGAAGGTCTTCAGATGACAAAACACTGCATTTTGTACTTCATAGTATTGCTGTTACTCTGTGAGTTAAATAACACTACACCAACGTGGGTATACTTGCATTTTAATTATTTTCTCATTATTTTCTCATATTACCAAATACAGTGACTCTTGACTTGCAGGAGGAGTTTGCTCTCCCTTTGTTAGAGTTTAAAAATTAAATGCTGCTAGAGACATCAGGCTCAGTTGTTCAATCACTCGGTTTATTTAGCAGCAAAAATCTCTGTAATAATACAACTCCTGTAACTAGAAGAAGAAATTGATCATCATTGACACACTGCTGGGAAAGACCAGGTTTTGCTTACTATGGAGGATCAATAGTATATGAATACTATACACATAATAAATTATTAGAAGCAATATTTTGTTTACTGTCAGCGAAGGCTGATGTGTAATCTATTCACATGTGATATATGGCAATTAAAAACTAAAGAAACATAAAATGCGATGGAACTTCAATACTTCTAATACTTAATTGTGTTGTTGAGCCAGTTTTCTTTTTTGTGTGTGTTAGTAGCACATGTTCCAAACTTCAGCACACTGAAAATAAACTTGTTTGAAGTGGTAACATAAAAATCTCCAGGTTTGACTCATGGAAGTGATGTTATGCCCTTGATCCACGCATGGAGTGTATGGTATTGTATGGACCAAGGACACGCTAAGGTCCCTGAAAGAACAATGAAGGGTAACGCAGCTTCCACTGATAACTGTGCTTACTAGTTCATGAAGTGTAATTTGAGACCTCTTGCACTATCTGTGGTGAGCACTGTAAGTGCTGTTCATCTAACTGTGGCCCTTATATTCTTCTTGTTTATTTTAGCTTTCCATGTAGATTCAAATGTCTTCACTACTTGTTACTTCACTCAGGCTACCAAGAGGAATAATAAAAACAACTGCGTGTGAACACTGGTAGTAGAATGGAGCGAACATTTCAGAGTGTAGCAAGGCAGAAGTTGGAGGTGAATGAAATCTGAATGCTGGTTAATTTTCCTAAGCTTAGCCACCAACAAAGTGAATCAGGCTGGCATAGCAGGGAGGGCAAGGTACTGGTGCGTAAATACAGAAGATGGAAAGCTTCGGTGTAAGGTTTTCTTTCTATGCCTTTCTGCTCCAGGTTCCCCTAATATGCAGCGGGTTTTGATTTGGAGGACCAAAATTAAGCGATCCTTAATAAAAAGAAGCTTAAGGGTTCTGTACCCATTTTAAACTCGGTACCTGTTTTAAATGGGTTCTCAGTTCTAAGGGCCCAGCGGCCTACAAATTCTTAGGGTCTTTTAAAATAATAATATAAGTATTTTTAATTTGAAATCTTAAGAGACACAATTGTCCCTTGTCTTAAAAGTTTCTCTAAGTTTGATCCCTCACCCTAATATCCACTTCATTATTCATTTCATTGTTTGGTGGGTTTTTTAGCTGCTCAATTTACAGTAATAGAGAAAACTCATGGGTTGCAAAAGAAGTTAAAAATTTCAACATGTGGTAAATTACTTTTTTTTTTTTTTTTAAAATGGGCCACAGGGAATCTACCTTAACTTGTTGCAATTAATGTAGAAAAATGTTAGCTTTATTGATGTTCATTATCTTGGAATACTTTGTTGAAGTAGCAGACGACATAAAAGAAATATAACTACAACACATCTCTGAGTTTTAAAAAGTCACACAGTATTTTTTTTAATTCAGCAAGTGGATCTGTTACTTTCAAGATCATTATTGATTTTATATGAAACAGGAACATTTTAACTTCACTAGGACTATTTTCTAAACAGGAATGAATGCCAGACCTTCAAATTGTAAACTTTGGAGAAAGTTTTGGGTATTTGTTTTCAGGTAACTCAATAGTACAAATCTTTGAAGTAATTACTGTGTATGTCTCTAAATTATTGCACCTTTAGATATGCAAGGTAATGTCATATATGACAGAAAGAAACTTGTTTAAAAATTAATAGTAATCTCACTTGGTGTTTTATTTATTTGGCTTTCCCCCCTCTAAATTCAAGAATGCTTAGCTGTGATATTGTCTGTTCCTTTTTAATCACCAAAGTGGATTAGAGACCAGATGATTAGAATACATTCTTTGGCGACTGGAAGATTTGTGTACTTTCTCTTATTCCAGTAGATCTTGAAGCTGCATGGTTTTGGCTTCTGAGTTGTGTTAGACAGGATTCAGATGGTCCTTGCTGCTTTTCTGTAGCAATATGGGGTAGTAAATTGCTCTTGAAATGTACGTTTGAAACTAAACTAAACATGATTTTTGAAACATAATTCTTTACACATATCTTCTTACCTGGTAGTGAGATCTCCAGCTTCCAGTACATTAGGAATCTATTAATCTAACATGACTTTACGAACTTTAACTTCTGTAGTCCTTAAATAGCTGAGTACAGTGTGTGTGATGTGTATTCTGCATGTGAGTTTTATGTTCATTCACTCCTCCTCCTCCTCAAAGTGTTCCCACTACAGTATCTTCAGTATGTCAGAGTCCCTATTATAGTCAGTTCTTCTCTTTTTAAGTCTTATAATTATTCTGCAAGTAGTGCTACTTTGAAATGTGCTTGACAGGAAGATACAGCCTTCTTAGTTTTCCTTTGCCAGTGGATTTTAACCTCCTCAGGGGGCATTTCTTAGAACGGATTTTTTTTTTTTCCCTCGTTATATTTCACATGCATTTGGTGCTGGGTCATTCTGCTGTATTTACTCATTGAGGACCATAAGAGACCACACATTTGCTTCTTGCAAAGACTTGATGAAGGAAAGCTTGGTCACTGCTGACCTTGATTAGATTAAAATTGGTGAAGTAGAGGTGAAAAGCTCTGTCCATTACTGTTCCAACCTTGCTGATTCCCTGTCACTTTTCCAGAGACCCTTGTTTCAGTGTTTTTGACCTGAGGGTAGTTTTGTTCAACAACTCTTGTCTTTTTTTCTTTTGCTCATTGTGTTTCTACTGTCTGATTTTAGAGCTTTTAGAGCCTTGTTTGCACATTTTGGAACCAGCTGTAGTATGTATTGTATAAAGAGTAATTAACAGCATATATTCCAGTGATGCTGGAAGGGACTGTGTGGATAACACCTCTAAACAATGTATTTAAAGCTCCTTTCCTTATATTTTTGAGCTTGGTTTGTCTCACTATTGATCAGTTAGGTTTCAGCAATGTGGAACTCCATCATCTGAAAATGAGAAGCAGGTATAATTACTTGCTGAAGAAATACCTAAAAATTCCTTTGCTGTAATCACCAGTGAAAGACTACCAGTATGCACCATGTGAAAAGATGCACTACCTGAAAGTTCTGCCTTAATTAAAAACAAGATACTTATTCACAGCTTGGACTAGCAAAGAGAGAGTTTATCAGTCAGTAAGTGATAGCCACCTGGTAGCATAAAAAAAGGTCAGAAGGACCCCCAAGTGATAAATTAGTTTATGTATTTAGCTGTTGTAGTTAGGCCTTTATTATAGTCTCAGACTGCTTTAAAGACAGTATATTTGAAACCACTTGACATTCCCTTGTTGCTGGGTTTCTTTAGTGTTCGTTCATTTACCCGTGTATCCACTTTTGTAGAAATGACACAATCAAAAATAATATCTTGAAAAATAATCAGGTTTCTCGTATTTTTTGCAACAGTCATGTTGTTCCTTAGTGTAGTTAAGGCTATGCCTGTGCTGCAAAAATGAACTGTCTCGTTGGTACAGGGAGCAGAATGTGGACAGACAAGTACGTGGAAGAACTGTAAGGATGCAACACTGCAAGTTATGGTGTCACGGGCTGCCCTGCCTGGGTGGAGGGCTGTGCTACCCACCGCACATCAGGCTGTCCACGAGTCTTCTCCAGTTACTTAAGTTCTTCCATAACTGACACATCTCTCCTTTGGACAGAGCTGTGGAAAGGCCTTTGGATGGCTGTCAGATTTTGTGTGTTTTGCGTGCATCTTTAATACAGACACCATGAAGGCCTTGTTTGCCCAGAAGCTTTGTTTTTTTTTTTCAAATTACAGCAGTTAGTTTAATAAAGGATATTGCCTCTGCTACACAGCAGGTGGGTTCCGGATCAGATCCAACTGGAGTGTATTTTTTAATCAATGCTCCTGGTCATTTAAGCTTGCAGAGTTTTCAGCATTAGGAACCTTGAGTCAGTGGGGATTTTTCTTATAAACTTGTGAAACTCAGGGCTAGAACTTGGCAGAGAGTCTGCCCTGCAGTGCTGCTCTCAAGCTTGGTCGTTGCTACAGGTCTAAGCGTTCTTAATGCTTTCATAAGCATTTCCTTCAGTTGCAGTTTTGCTTTTCTGTCCCCTGCCACTTTTTTCCCGCCTCTGTGCCCTCAAGGGTTCTGGAGCAACTATTTATGAGACAACAAGGTGAACTGAATTTGAGATTGATATAGGTTAAAAATAACCCTGCAGAAAAGGGAAAGCAGAAGGGACTTAAGTTAACCTGGATTGGTTTCTTGATCCAGTTTGCTGCAGCTACACTAACTGGTACCAGTGCAGGTGGGGTATGTCACAGAGGTGAGACCGGGTAGCAGGCAGAAAATAGGGGCTGCCTGACCTACTGCTGTTGCCAAAAGGAGAGCAGTGTTGCTATGGTCTCAGGCTGTACTGCTTGTCTTTTACTCCGGCACACAGTTGCTACGCTGTGAGGTAGAAATGCCTCCTGGGGAATGGGACAGAGGACAAAGTAGCAGTGGAGCTACGAGGAGGTGAGTGAGTGAGAAATATGTTGTCTTAGGAGTTGCAAATCTAAAAGATAAAACCACTCTCTTTTTTTTCTTTTTATTTTTCCTTCTTCTTTTTTTTTTTTTTCCCTTCCTGATATAGTTGGAAGAGGATTACACACATTCCTTTGTAATTTTATTTATTTGTGTTATACGGGTGTTCAGGAGGGCTAGCTGTGAATCAGGACCCCATTTTGTTTTTACAAACACAAACCAGACAATTTCTTCTCTGAAATCCACATGTTCTATTTTTGATAAGGTGAGTACGGACAGATGGGAAATACAAGATGAAAGTGAGACTAGTAGTTAGTGTAGCAGGAGAATTGGGGTAAAGCAATTTGAGGTTATGTTTATAGATGTTGCTGTGCAGGGAGCTGGAAGGAAGGTAGTGGGGTAGCCCTGCCTGCAGTGTTTGGGATCAGCAGCAGTTGACACCAATCTCTTTGGTGCTTGGTTGAGCCTGTCTCTTTGGCATCCTGCTTGCTGTTTCTTCAGCGTCACAGCAGAATAATGTCCACTAAGAGTAAGGTTTCACAAAACAGCTGAGCCCATCTGGTGGCTTGTACTGCTGAAAAAAAAATTTTTATTCCTCGACCTGACTATTCCTATTTCCTGACAGGTCACAGTTCTAGTGCTTTTCTGATCCATTGATAAGGTGTTTTACATAAGTGGAAAAGTATGTGTTTTTTTTATCCCTTTGGATTATCTATAATTATTTTGCATGCCAAATCAGTTCACGGAGGTGTCAGATGGCAAAAGACAGATTCAAAGGAAGCGATGAAAGCACTGTGGGCAATGAAATGGTAAGGTGGGGATGAAAAAGGAGTCTCTTTTCTTAGCGTTGAACTCTTACATTAACTCAATAGTTTCCAAAGACCTCACCCTACTAACTTCTTGGAAAAGTAGATTATTCTGGACTACCCCTTTTCTGTCTGCCTTTGTTCATACCATGAATTACTTCAAGACTTGAAGTTTTTGGTGAGTGATGTAGCACCTAGCAGTTGGACATAGCTTTTTGAAGGTTTTGGAGTTATGTGAAGACTGAGAAAACACAGCAAAAACCTACTTCTTTCCATCTTCATGCTTATCATATAGATCTTTAAGACAATAATATTTTAGAGTAGTTTTTTTCTTTTGTAATTTGGTATTAAGTTTCAGTTCTCTTTTTGCAAATTTGATGTTGACTAAGAAATGTACCCAAGCTTTTGTTTTATTCAAGTGTTTTCTCATTCATTAAGGTATTTTCTACTATTCCCTGCCTAGAAGGGTGCACCTGTAATACTGGAGGGTTTGCTACCTTGTGATATAATGAGTTCTGTTAGATACACATGTAGCTAACTGCGGGAGTTACTTATGTTTTACCATGTAGTAATGGTATAGTGGAAGTGGATTGTTTTGGGGTCACAGTTTTTATGATTCCAGACTAAACAAACAGTTAGGTTTCAGTGTTTCTTTATGTTGGGATATCAGCTGTCTGTAGTTTGGAACCATAGTTTTAAGTGTTGTAGAAAATATTTTGGAAAATCATAAAGGTATATAAACACACTTTACGTATTGGAGATAAATGGGCTCTGAGAAGGCATAGATCTTCTTCGCATAGCTGTTCTCTACCAGAGAAAGCCTGATGAACATTTTGAGCCAAGATCTCCCTGTAGAAAGGGCAGAGAATTACTGTTTTGTCTTGCACTGACTGTTTCTCCTGAGAGATACGCTATCTGTGCGGTAGGGTAACACTGAAACAGTAAGATATTTTACCTGTGATGTTAAAACAAGGGGCACAGAAAATCCTCCATCAACACATTGTTAGATGAATGAGTATCTAATCTGGTGGGTGATTTGTAAAGGCGAGTGTTAGTTTTGTTATCCGTCTGCCTCTTGTTAACTTTTAGCCTTTTGTTAAAAGGCAGCAGTGTTTAAACAGAGGACATCAGGAACTTTGTTTGTTTTATTTCATTCAAGTTAAGCTACTTCCAGCAAGTACATACTTGTTAACCTACTGCACTTGCTATTAACACTCGTCTGTAAACCACAGAGCTCCACAGCTGCAGCCTGGCTCAAGAAACTGAAACAAAGGAAACTGCGTTTCTGGCACAGAGAAGGAAATGTTAAAGGTAGGAAGGACTGATATTTTTCCTGTGCCCAGAATCCATTTGCTCTTCTCTTTTATGAAATGACATAATTAAGGGTGTATGTACTCAGATACATCAGCAGATGGATTGTAATAGTAATTAAGGATAGTTTTGATTACTATGATATTAGGCAGTTTGAAATTCTTTGTTTGTCTTGTAGCAGGTAACAGTAATAGGTTTACTGTATATTTAATTGTTAAGCATATGATAATCTAGCCTTACTGTGCACAGGAGGAAAATGTGATTTAGCTGCACCAAAGTCTATCATTAACTCAAAGTTTTTAATGCAAATTACCTGTATTCAAGCATTTTATTAAGTGATCCACAGATTAATGTGGAGTCCAGAGATTTTAATCAAGGTTTCTCATTGAAAAACAGGGTGGGTGTTTAGCATTACATAGCTAAAATAATGCCAAACCAATTTGAGAGATCATAATATTTCCTTCTAACAGGTGTCATTACGATGAAAAGAGGTATGCTTTCTTTGACTTGGATTATTTTATATCAGGTAGCTTTTAAAAATTCAATGCTTCAGTCATACATTTGGTCCTTATGAAAACTTGCTCAGTAAGAAGGTGGTGTCTCATTGAAATCCAGGACTATGCATCTACTGCAGATCCTGGCACTGCTACTCTGTTTTGGGAATTATGGGTTAAACAATCTAAAGCAGTAGACTGCACCAGTGCATCCCGTGGTCAAGCTGGTTTCTCTCTGTTAGCTTTAACATCTGCATTTTAGTGGTACTTGTTTATGTGATCTGAACTTCAAAGTGAAAAAAAAAAAAAAGGTGCTAAATTATTTTGCTTAATTTAATGAAAATCAAATTGCAAAACAAATAAGTTTGCAGTTGGTGCAAGTTTACAGCAGCTTCATGTGATGTGGTATCTCCTGGGAGGTTCAGGGTGTGTAGTGCTTCGTAATGGTTCTTATGGTGCCTGCTGGTTCTTTTCTTAAATTTGCAAATTAAGAGATCGTTTCTTCTCTTTGAATTCCTTGAGGACTAACAATCAGATGCAAAACTGATACAAAACTCAAATTAGCTTCAGTTTTTCCCCACAGATTGCTCTAATACCTAAGAACAGTTCAGTTTCTATCTAAATTTGGTCTAAACTGCTCATTTAGTATTCAAATGCAGAATTTATTTCATTTGCGTATTAACTTAGGGCTTTTTTTATGTTGAACTCCAAGGTAAAACTTCAAATGAATGTGTCCACAGTTCTGTTTTTAAGTCCTGTTTTCATTGCTGAGTAACATTTGTTACCATTTGTAGGTAACAAACATGCCCCATCTAAGGTGAACACTCAGGATTCCTAAGTTTGGCAACTATGGCAAAAGTTACTGAATGATTTCCATGTGAAGAATTACTATGTAAGTGACATCTCTTCTATCCAGACTAGATAGAGGATAGGATCTGTAGAATTGTGTGTGGCATGGGAAGTGAGAAGTGTCCTATGCTTGCCCTGTTCTTACTTTCTTAAGCAGGCACTTCGAGTCACTGTTTCCGTTGGCTTTTTCCATAGGGACAGGTAACAGTTTACTCCTAATAAAACCTTAGGACCCTCCTTGAGAATGAGGTACTACAGAGAAGGAGAGTGGAGAGAAACCAGGCAACAGCTGGCAAAAGGAGCAGTGTGGATCAAGAAATGTGAAAATAGGGAGCCAAGGGAAGCACTAAGCAGAGTATGGCCTAGGTCTTGTCCACATTCTCCAGTTCTGGAAGGAGGAGCTGATGAACACTGGCCAGAGATGCTCTACCTGAGGAGGTAGAATTAGATGCCACAGGTGTCAGGGTCATTCTGTGAAGCTTCTTCCTCCCAGTTGCAGCATGGTCAGAGCCAATGGAGCAGATGAAGAGAACCTACATCATGTAAGAGCCTTAGAGGGGAAGTGTATAAATATAAAGGTCAGTGAAGAGCATCTTAGTAAGAAGTTTTGCAGAAGCTGGAGGAAGGATTGCCACTTGTCATGCTCAGGCTGTGGCACATGCATATGTTCTACCTCATCCCAGAGGGACCTAAACTCTCAGGACTCCATGAACAGCAGTATGGATGTGCCCAGTATTTTTCCTGGCTAGGCTCTGGACTTGGCCCAGAGTACAAGCTGGTTCACCTGGCATCTTGCCTCTTCTGATGGAAGGAGATCCCATCTCCTGCTGTCTGGGCAGGGCAAAAGGTGAGAAAGTAAAGTATGAGTGTACAGTGGAATTTTCCAAGACGGTGTGTGAAGTTGAACTGGATATCATGAAGCCTATTGAAGTAGTGTGTGGGGAAGCACGTATGTATCACAAGGACAACAATCTCTGCTGGTGTTAGTGTTCCCTCAGTCTTGAGACTCGGAGTTAGGCTGTTGCTGAAGAGGTGGCATTGCAGGTCAGGGCATCAGTGACTAGCTTCATGCCAGATACCCAAAGCCACATTCCATATTTTGGTTCTACCTCAGATGCCATGTATACTTGGTGTGTTGTATAGTTTCAGCCATCTTTAGCATTTTCCTTTGACACCAAGTTACAGTAAGTCCCTTGTCTACCTACAGTCCTAATCTTCTTCTTGCACTTAGCTGTATTCCTAGAAGTCCTCATCTGTGTTTTCCTCTGGTGCATATTGTGCTGAAGAAGTCTGTTGTTCTCTGTACCAAAATGGTATACTTTTTGTGTGATCTTTTTATCATGATAATTGTAGGTGCTACTTATATATCTTCAAATAGGATTTTCTTTTTTTTTTTTTTTTTTATGGATGATGTTTCTTCAGAAGCTCGCTATTTTCAGGATCTAAACTGATACTATAAAGTTGTTCCCTTTGGAAGAGTTAGGGTTTTTTGGCAGTGGTGGTTTTTGGGTTTTGTTTTGTTTGTTCTTTTTTTAAGCAGATGCTTGAAACTATGCCATTTATTAAAGAAGAGCATTTGCTAACTAATTGACAGCAAGCATATAGAACATAATTTGGCCAAATAACTGTTGTGCTTTTCAACTGTAAGAAAGTGTTGTATGATGATGTGGTTGAATTTCTAAATCAGTTCTACAGTTACTTGTTGGTATTTGAATGGCTTTTCAGGACCTCTTCTAGAAGCAATTTTATAGTTTCTGCTGGTCAAGAGCTGTGTTTTCAGAGTAGAATCTGTTTTTTGCTGGTATGATGTTTTTTGAAAAAAAAAAATGCCACCACCAAACATGTTTGTATTGTCTCCAGCTTGAGGTTCGAGTCTGTAATTAGGAAACTTTCTTCGACTTGCTGCTTGCAGAATAGTTACATGACCAATTTTCTTTTGCAGTATAGCTGACTTGAAAAATTCCTGCCTTGATCAGCCCTGCTGCTCTCCTTGCACCTGCAATTTGCTGCTCCTCCTGTGCTGATGCAGCTGTTTGAGGACTGCTTTGAAGTGTCACTGAAATGGTTAAAACCCTTGCTCCGGCCAGGCTCTGCTGTTTTAAGCCATTAATTTCATGGACCTCTCTTAAATATGGTCCCACCTTGTGTTGGACTGATACAAAGGAGGGATGGGGAAAAAAAGGATGAAAAGTTGTAAGTGCATTTTGCCACTGACAAGAAAAGATATTGGGTATTTCACTGAAGGGAAGGAGAAAATGCTAGTGTTGCACGGTGTTGATCTAAGCTCTTAGGTATGTTAGCCTGGGATGGTTGTTAATTTGAGGGGCTCTTTGCAGCCTTCCCTTCAACCAGGGGTGCTGCTGACGGACATTTGTAGTGATCTGCATCACTGTGCTGCTCTCAAATACTGTCAGCAAAAGTTATTCCATTTTGCTTACTGAGACTTAAATAGTGTTTGTAACATTTTAGTTCTGTCAAATGTGATTGCCCTTATGGTTGTCAGAGCAAAATTTATTTTGACGAAATTATTGAAAAGATCACCAGCTGAAGTATTTTTAATTACTCCAGAATGTACTCAAGTATTTGTTAGGACAAATAAAACTGGAATATGACTAATACATACATACTCATTGTAGATAGAGTATGTGAGTAGGGAGTAACAGGAAGAAGAAGAGAGACAAAAAAGAGAGACATACAGATTTGTGCAATAGCATAATGAGGGATGTGAAAGAACCAGGTATCGAAGCCAGTCTAAATGATACAGTAAGGCTAGAGGTATAAGTTCTGCAAATCTAGTGTGATCTTCAACATGAAAAATGAAGACATTTCCTGCATTTACCTCTTCTGTGGTTGAACTGAGTTTTCACACTTAATGGTGAAGTATTCTGCAGGATGTATTTTTCATTTGAAGTGAAAATAAAGTTTGTAGCCTTACTGTTATTTCTTTTAAAAGATAACTTGTGGTAGTTCTGCCTTTCTTTGTGTGAAAATAATCCCAATCAGAAAATAGTAGTTGGCTGGTTTTCCACAGTTCTATTGAGAACACCAACACTATTTCTCCACCAACTAAAATGACTCATTCATTTCCACTAATATATGCGAACTTACTTGTTCCACTCCCAGTCTTGTTGTTAAGAGGACTAGCCTAAAACACAGTGTCTGGGAAAACAGAGTAGTAGATGTTCAGTGTGGAAAGCGTATAAATGCAGGCCTTTCACATGCAGCCCCTTCAGACTTGGACACAAGAGGAAAATTTTTGACAATGCAAACAATCATCCCTAGGACACTGGTGAAGATTCTCGAGCACAAGTCTTATGAGGAGCAGCTGAAGGAACTGGAGAAAAGCAGGCTGAGTAGTGAAGCGGGGTTGGTCTCTTCTCCCAGTTAACAAGCGGTAGGATAAGAGGAAATGGCCTCAATTTGTGCTGGGGGAAGATTTAGATTGGATAGTAGGAGAAATGTCTTCATTGAAAGGGTTATCAAGCATTGGAACAGGCTGCCCAGGGAAGTGGTGGAGACACCGTCTTTAGAGGTATTTAAAATATGTGTAAAAATGTGGTGCTTAGGGGACATGGATTAGTGGTGGACTTGGCAGTGATAGGTTAATGGTGGGACTTGATGGTCTTTATAGAAAGTAAGTGCAAGTTGGGGAAGAGAAAATACAGATCAGGTACATTTATGAGAATTAGATTGGTGGTGACAATTTGGGTTTCTCTCATATGGCGTGGTGGTGGTTGGATAGCCTGAACAGGGCAAGCATTATAATAGAATCATAGAATGGTTTGGGTTGGAAGGGACCTTAAAGATTATCTAGTTCCAACCCCCCTGCCATGGGCAGGGACACCTCCCACTAAAGCAGGTTGCTCAAAGCCCCATCCAGCCTTATATGAAAAGCAGTTTTGATTTCTTGTTGAATATATATTTAATCATAGGAAAAAAAAAAAAAAAAGTGACATTTAGTGAGTCTGGGGAAAATGGCTGCTGCAATTGCAAAAGTCAGAATATAGTCAGTATTAAGGGTGTAAGATACAATACTGGCAGTTTTGTGAGTCAAAATAGTAGTAAATACTGAAGAAGGAAGAGAATAAAGAAATAGTATTGTTAGTTCCTGTGAAGTATTTACTAATGATATAGGTATCAGCAATAGCATTATAGCATAAGGAATATTTTTCCATTTCCAAAATACAGAAATACATTAGTATTTTGTGTTTAAAAAATAACCCAACAAAAACAAACCAACAAAAATTTTGACACACTTAAAAGCTCAATCTTTCTTTATTGGTAATAAGGAGCATTAACTTCTTGATGTGGTAGAAAAAGAGGTCTGGTCATCCATTGCTACACGAATCTCTTAATGCTACTCTTCTTTGGGACCCTCGCTGACAAGAGGCCATTGGACCTTTACTTGCTCTCCAAGGAGATGATGAAACAGTGAATCTCCCCATTTATGGTTACGTCAAGAACGATTGAATAAAAGGTAGCACTATTTTTTTTCCTTTCTGGTATTTTGTCATATGGCAGAGCATATTCTCTCATGAAAGATTAAATTGCAGATGCTGCTGACATCTGTTACTGTTTGGGAGGTTCTTGCCTCTTTATGTATTTGGAGGAGGGTTATTCAAATAATAATTACTTGTCTGCTGCAGCAGCAACCACTTTGCAGTATCCTTTAATAGGAGACAATCTGGAATCACAAATGAAAAGAATACTTCATTTTTATAGATGTCTCTTCTTACTGGTGTGGTTTTGTGGTCTAAACACAACTTAATTGTCACAGCGTTGGATAATTTAGAACTGAACTTAGAGAACTGCTATGTGAAGTACTGAAATGCTGTGCTTAGAATTTGACATTGCTGCTGTTTAAAAAGTTAACTTCCAGTTTATCGTTCTTCTCAAGTACTACTTCAGTGGTGACAGTATTTAAGAAGGGACAGCAAAATTAGTTTTGAAAGATGACCTACAAGCAGATATAAATCTGGTGCTTCAAGTTGTTACAATTGAAGAAGGCAAAAGCATAGTCATAACAGTAGCCTAATATTTATAGCTTCTTTATACTGTATTTGTATACTGTCTGTGTAGATGGAATTCACTTAACAGAAGGAAAATATGAACAAGAATTCCTACTTCCCCACCCTCCCACCCTGTTTGTGATTTTTTTCAGGTTAGAGAAAGTAAGAAGGATAATAATTTGGTTACAACAAATGTGGTTATGCTTTTGGTAAGATTGTTGTTTATAAACACTTCATTGTATTTTGACAGTGATACATTTGAATTGAAGTTAGAAAAATGGGAAGAAATAGTACTTAATATATCAACAGTTAACATCTTGAAGCATTCATAATAGTAATTTAAAATTCTGTAATATACATTAATATTCTGTAGAGTTATGTGAGATATTACAGGAAAACAGAGATTA
Organism: Scolopax mira; assembly: GCA_004320125.1. Taxonomy (NCBI): domain Eukaryota; kingdom Metazoa; phylum Chordata; class Aves; order Charadriiformes; family Scolopacidae; genus Scolopax; species Scolopax mira. The sequence goes on from BJBW01000833.1 coordinate 29,109, forward strand.
GTTTACCTTTTTTCAAGTGAATGTACAAGAGTGGACATGATGGCCAGTTATCGTTCCATTTGCATCTTGGTCATCGTTTTGGCCAAAGCAACCAAAATAAAAAGCCTGTTTCAAGGCATGGTCTTTTAATAGGGTTTTTTTTAGTCAGGTGTACTTGTTTTATTCATTTATATAAAAGGAAATAAAGGGTATTTGAAATATTTATATTCCTACAGAAATTTTTTAATTTGCATCTCAAAATGTATGGATGATACTACTATTCTAAACAGCAGTAATTTTGATCAGAAGATAATGGGATAATTGTAACCCCCCTGTAAATAGGGAGGCTAATGGTCATGGTGAGTTAGTTATATTTTGTAATTTGGGTGTCTGGTTAAGGGTAGAAAAACATTGGACATTCATGTTTACAATCAAGTTCTTAAAGTATTTCATTAATGGGTAAGGGATGGGCTTTTCTTCTATTGGTGCTTGTTCATATTAGTATGATACAATTAATTATTTTTTTTGCCTTAATCTTCAATGAATTTTTTAGCCTCTTAACAAACGTATTTTTAAGAAGCCTTTTTCACTTTAAGAAACTGAAAAGGTTTTTACAATGAAATCCAATATCCTGATGTTCTATTAGACAATGCAAGTACAATATTTTCATTAATTCAAGTTGCATGATGCAGTATTACTTGGAGATTTATTAACAAAGAGAGTCCAGCTTATGAAAAAGTATTTTATGAGTATCAAAACAGTTTGTCTTACTTCAGTGTAAGCAACATAAAAAAAAAGGACACTATCTTCTTTATTCAAGAGTATTTTCTGTTAAGTTCTTTCCATTAAAAGATTTTAATTGCAAGCACAATTAGTATTCTCATTAAAAGAAAATATGTTGGATTTGGGATGTATCTTTCCTGCCAACAGGTGTTTAAACACCATGTGCCTGTCTCTGCTTCTAAAATCCAATGTAGAAATTGCCACAGGCTGCCAAGACTGTCGTTCTTACTGAACTTTACCCCTCAAATCCTGCAGGTAATCAGGAAGACACTTCCCCTCTTAAAAAAGACAACGTGTACATCTTGTGGAAACAAAGTGTTGCGGGGTACTTTTGAACTCCTTGTATTTCAAGAAGATATTTTTATCTCATATTTCAGGATAATAGGGATGTTTTAAATAATAAGCACTTGTCTGTTTCAGTTTATAAACTTCGCATTTTAGTATTTGTAACTACTAGATAGTACTTAAAATTTGCTTTGCTTAGAGTAAAGATTACGTTATTTCAGTGTTGTTTTCAGTATTCTGCTTTGCCCAATGAGAATGGAATTAGTAACTCTTTGGAGATACATTTACATCCTTCACTTGCACTAAAAATTTATCCAACCCATAATACCACAAATGTGATAGTAAGAAGGAGCAGCAAAAGAAATATATCTTTCCTATTCTTGGTAAGCAAAACAAAAAAAATCCACCAAAACTCAAACAAAACAAATTATCTGTTGGGTTTTTTTTGTTTGGTTTTTTTTAACTTGAAAATATTATTACACTTCCTGAAGTATTTCAGGATGGAGGACTATAGCAGTTGAGGAATGTACCTGGATATCATTTGGTAAAGGTGCGTGTATGTGTGTTTCTGAAAGGGAATCAAAGACCCAGCCCGAAAACCCCAGCTACAGTTTGAGCAAACAGCAGAATGTGAAAATGTAGCAAGGTATTTTTTGACCGAGCATGGCTTAAGAAGCCTTATTATGGACTTCTCATTTCTTTGTAGGTGTAGGCTTTTGTACATTCTTTGTAAATACTCAAGATTGAATCAAGATAATCTGCAGAGAGCATCATCTCATCTATTTCTATTTTCAAGTGGTGAGTGGATGATGGGAACGGGTAACCAACTCAGGTCAAGTAGGGTAAGGATGTGCTTCTGTGTAAGCAGGGTGGTATTTTTCTTTCCAGACTGACTTACAGCTGTAGTGATATGTACAGTCCTGAAGATTCTTTGTTTTTGATTTTTTTTTAGTTATATTTTTTTGCTTTTGATTTATGGATTATTCTTTACATCAACAAGCTAAAACATGACGTTTCAACATCCGTTTCCTTTCCTGGGTAGTTAAATACCAATATATGCTTTCTCTATAGAAACTGCTTCTCAGAGTTTGTGGTCACAGGCCACCGGATATAATTTTGCAAAACTGATTCTTTCTTGCTTGTTATTCTTGTATAAATTTATTAGCTTTAAAAAAAATTAATTCTGATGCAGCTTTACCAGTTCTGTCAGACCTTTATTGCCTGTGAATAAAGAATAGGCTTAAATCCTGCTTCCGCTTCTTTTTCTTTGTCAGAAATTTTACTTTTCAGTAAGGTCTTTTCTAGTGCTAAGGAAAAATGCATTTTTAGAATACTCTAGTGTCTGAATTTGTGAAAATATTTACTATCTAGCCAGCTATGGTGTACGGGTTTCAAGGTCTCAGTGTTTTTGAGCTCACCAGGTGCGGGGATAAAGAGGAGCAAGACCTGGGCACCTGACCCACGCTGGCCAGCAGGGTTATTTCATACTATGAATGTCAATTCAATACAAATTAGAAAGTTTGCTGAGGAGTTTCTTTGCTTCTATCATGGCTACAATCCTGAGGATTTTTTCCTCTGGTACCAGACCCGAGGTCTGTTTTAGCTGGATTAGTTTTGTCTTCAGTATATTTTTGTTCAGTTTTGGATTCATTCAATAATACACACATACAGGTCACTTCAAACTATTTTCTATTGAAGTTCTACATGAAAGTTACTTGACTTGATACGTTACCAAAAGTTTAGCAATACAAGATAGGGAATAAAACAAAACCATATCTTTCTCCCTGGTTATGTTCTTACAGTTCTAATCACTTTGCGGAGCAAAAAAATAATTCTTCAATGTGGTATCAGACTTTTTGCATTGTATTATAAAGTGAAATGTTCATGTAATCTTGAAATCTTCACAATTTTCATGTTACAGTGTTCTTAAGCTGGTATGCTATGACTTTTTTTATTCCTGTGTTTATTACGAGTTAGGGAATCGTAAGATTCTGTATCTGTGACTGTAGATGTACTGGGTACCATTCAGAACCATAGTGCAGGTAAAGTAAATGTAAAGATTAGGAATAAACAAGGCAAGAAGATCAATAGAACTGTTTGTCATGAGAAATATGAAAGGAATTCTGTATTTTCAAAATTTGCCATTCTTCTGTTAGAAACCTTTTCTGAGAGAGAGACTTTCTGTGCTGATGTGACAGAAGTTTATGGGAGGGTCTGCTGATGAACCACCTCTTAACCTGGACGATGCCACAAGGTGATACTTGACTGTTTTAGAAACCTCTGTTTCTGTAATCAAAATGGTAGAGAAAGAGAAAACAATAGTGTTGTAAAATCAGATTGTTGCCAAATCAGATTTAAAAGCTAGGAAAGGCAGAATTAAAATTACCTGGGTGATTGTATTTTAACTCCCTTGCACCTATGTGTTGTAGGAGAGAATTGCATTATGTGCTGCTTCTTCCCTGCCATCCCCTCCCCTGAAATGATCTTGCCACTTTTAGTGCACAGGACGTTGAGCAGTACTCATTAAGCAAGTTTTAAATTTTCTTTGTTATTTTCAGTGCACGTATGTGTGCCTTATTTACTGCACATCATTCTTTTCCTTGGGAGCTTTTTTATAGAAATCATTATCTTAGAATACAACTGTTTTACAAACACTGGATTTACTTTTACAACATCTTGCTAAATGGGGAGGTTTTCTTATTCTCATTTTTTGAATAGGGAATGAAGCACAGAGAGATGAAGATAAAACGTTTCCCTTTATTTAGGAAGCCTTGTTTGATGTGATAAAGGCTTTATTTCTTGGGGCGTGTAATACATGAAATCCTCTAAAGCATTCAGGTGCTGTTTATATAGATTTCAATGGCAGCTACAATTGCTGCTGCTGCTTTGTGAAACAGGCACCCGAATTCCATTTGGTCATCTTGGGGAATAGAAAAGCAGCAGAATCTGCAGCTGGATATAGGATGGTTTAAGGAACTTGTCACAGAGGAGGATGACGTTTGGTAGCCTTCATCATCAGTGTGTCCTGCTGCTTCCCAGAGTTGTGTAGATCTTTCCACCCCACACAAGGAGCCCTACAGATACGGTTCCTTCGCTCCCTGATCCTGGATGACTTCCAGGGAAGGTCAATGCACAGTGCTGTGGAGGTATCAGGCCGTGGAAAAATGAATACATGACTCTATCTGTTGTTACAAGGCATGTATAAAACTGGGTCGTGCTGAGGTTAGTAAAATGATGTTAATTCTGACTTTTAAAATGCTTTTAAACTCTGAAATATAAATGTTTTAAAATATGTATGAAATATTATGTAGACAAGTACTTGTTTATACAGTTTAAGATGGTTTGTAAATGTCTTCCTATAAAAAGGCAATAACTTCTACTAGTCAGTTATTGTCTTTATTCATAAATATTCATAATTACAATGGTAATAGGTTGATAGCTGATTAGTTCACTTTATCCAATGTCAATTGAATTTCTGCTTATTATTTATTGAACACACAATAAAGGAAGGGGGTAATATAGTAGCTTCTTCGTGGCAAAGTTTCCAGCTTTATACGCTCAAGTTAGAGAAATTTACTAAAAGTTTTGAAGAGACATCACTTTGTATAGGTATTACCTCAAGTTTAAAAAGGAAAACTTGATTGTGAGAAGGGAATGGTCATAAGCTTTTGTTCTTTTGCAAAATTCAGAAGTACTTTCAAAAACACCATTAAAAGCCCACCTGCCCGTGTTTTGTAAGATTAACAGAAATGTGTCAGTATGAAAATTCTCTGTAGATACCATTTGCCTCTTATCCGAGGTCAAACCACAGTATTTGTTGACCTTCCTACTTAGGCTTGATGCACTGAAAATCTGGGCTGTTAAACTTGGGAGTCATATGATTGTCTAAATCCTTACTTCTCAGCCATGATGTTCCAGAAAAACAAGACAGAGGCGATGCAATCAGGCTTAACAGTCCTATTGCTTTTAACCATTTCTGGATTTCTGCTAGCAAAAGTATAGCTTCTAGGAAAATTGTGAGCTTTTTAGAATTATTTCACACTATTAAGTACCTTTCATTTGAAAACTGGCAAGTAATTGCAAATATTTATTAAACAAGTAACTTTCTAGAATACGTAGGCATACAACAATGCAGTGAAGTGACTTCTTGTAATTCCTGTGGGCTTATAGTAACACATCTAGTAATTTAAAAATAATGTTTATCTTCATTTTTCATCAGTCATGCGTTTAAATTGGTAAGTCTGTTACAGAGAGAAAACTATACCTTATTTTATGGCAATTAGTATATCAATTTACTTCACGTTCTCAAAGTGCTTATTAATTTTAGCTCAAAATAGATCAAATGTACCACATGTGACTGCTGTATCATAATACTACTTATCTATTTTTAAATCTAACGGACTCTGGGAAAGTACTTTGCAAGCGTTTGGCTTCTATTGCAGAGCAGGTTCTTACGTATTTCTGAGTAAAGTGTCTCTGAATGAGGTTGTGTATTATCCATTGATCTTTCTGACCATGTGTCAAGGCTTTTAGGTTTATTAATCAAAAAAACTGTAGTAAAACTCAGATGAAATGTGTAAATCTTCTTTTTTTTTTTTTTTAAATGAGCAAGCTGGTGAGACTCCATTTTCTTCATTTCAGTCCTGAAAATGTTCTGATATTGCAAAGGAAAATGCAATGTGTCCTCAAAGTCATGAGCTCGGAGTTGTAGTGTGGTATTTTGTTTTGTAAATGTTTTCTTTGTGGACTTACATTCAACACCAAAGAAATAATTATTGTTTGCCAATGTGTGTGTCATAAACTTTTCAAAATGAATTAAATGTTTCATATTAAAAACATATTGACTAATGGAAAGCAAACGGTCTTCACCTTTCTTCCTGTGTCATCATGGAGTTGTGGCTCAAAAGTTATGTGTAAGTTAATATGGTTTTTGTAATGGTCATTTGGGGTATCTGTCTCCACCATATGTGGTCGAAGTTAAAATTTAGGGCTTTCCTAGCAGGATCTCATGTTGCCACATTATCATAGTAATGAAAATGACAGAAGTAAGAAAGAATCTCCAAGACAGTGAATAGTTCTAGTATTTCCTAGGTTGAAGGCAGCATAAACCAAGACAGAAAAGTCTAAGGAGAGCAGATGAAATGTTACTGAACTGGTTGGTTTCATGGTTGCATCTGACTATGCAGTTGTGTTGTACACTAATTGTAGTTTGGCTTTTGAGCACAAATCTGTGTAATTGCTGTTTGTAGTAATTCAGTCTGAGAGTTACAAAGACAAAAGCACCAACAGCAAGCAGCACCACAGAGATGATGTCAGTATTTAACAAAACATGATAAAGGAACGTTAATTATCTTTGCAGTCTGAACTGCATCATAATTTGGGATCCAAGGGAGTACCCTTAGGTGACAAACATTGACAAACAAAATACACAATAGACTGGATATTTTCACTGCTGAGCATGTGAGCTCAGCAACCAGCAGTAGTGCTGTGGGGCTTTTCTGGAGTCACTTCCTGCTGCAATCTTCTCTCTGGCTGAAGAGATAGCAGTGTCAGATTTTCTTTTAAATTATTATTTCATATAAAGACATTAACATGTTGGTGATGCTGCAGCCACTACCTTCTACAACTTAAACAACTCAATCAGTATCTGTACTAACATCAGGTACAAATTAAGGAGGATAACAGAACAGATTTAACTATCACTAGTGTTTGAGGGAGTCTTTTCTCTCAGTGTGCCCAAAGTGTATCTGTACTTTGGTGTTCATACCCTGAGCCAGCTATTGCTAAGTCAGAAATCACTAAAATATTGAAGACTATTGAAGAAGTGGGTGTTTCATCTTTCATTTATGTACAGTTGCCAGCCAGTAGCTAAATTCAGTTTTCATTTCAGTTTGAGAATTGTAATAAAAAGAGTAGAGATAATGAGGTTGTGTTGAATCAGTTTTTGGCCTTTGGCCTCCTAAAATTAATGTCTAAAATGGAATTAAGGGTGGAATTGTATATAAACATAGAGTGTTGTCCTTTAAGTTTAAATGGATGAAAAATTAGGGCAGTGAGGGGCTAGGCTTTTTAATTCTTTTCCATGAACTGTGATAGAGTAGACCTCTTTTTCATCTGGAAAAGTTTTACTTGTGCTCTTTGGGACTTGCACTGTAAAACATCTCTCATTTTTTGTCTGATTCTGTTCTTTTAATGAGGCTATAGTTGGCATCTTAATTTTTTTTTTTTACACAAGAGAGTAAAACTATTGTAATTGTTTGAGAAAATGCTGGTGAAGCTGCCTTTTCTTGTTCTATGCCTTACATTCAAACAGTTTTGCCTCCACTGGCAGTAGTAGAGGCAGAGCCCTCACTCAGAGTTTTCCCTCTGTCCTGTGTCAGGTCCCTAATGCAGTCTTGCATCAGGATTCCATTTCTTGCCTGTTAGCCCTTCCTCTGCTTTTTTTTTCTTCCCCTCTCCCTCCCCCCCGTCCTCCTCCAGTTCTGTTGTGAAATCTTTAATTTTGACTGAGTGTCAGAGACATTCTGTTGAATTCTACTATCATATTATCATATGTTATCCATGTTTGTATTGTAGTTCTTCCTGTAGTGGACACTTAATGGCAGAGAGTAGGAAAATAGTTTCATTTTGAGCTGTGTATTAACAGTGCACTAATTACTTGTAAGCAAAGAAGAAAACACAGTTTCCTTTATCTTTCATATTTCAACTTATTATATCAGTAATTAATCTTATGTTTGCTGGCGTAAATATTTCTATTATACCTTTAAAAGATCTATTTCAGTCTTTTGAATCGGGATATTTTCTTAGGAGGTCATGGTTTGGGGTTTATTTGACTTAGAACAAAAATGTGGCATTTGTTTCTGTGCACTTTGTATTATCTTAATCTGTAATATGACTACTAATTTAAATTGTTTACTGTCAGGCTGTCAGGTGTCTGATGTTAATCCATTTTCTTGTCAAAAAAAAATTTACAACACTGAACTTGAGGATGCCAATTTAAGCATATGAAGCACTAAAATAAGTCTTAATTTAAACAAAGAACAGTTGATTTTATTTGACATTGTTTCCATATTTAAACTTTATTTTAAAATTAAACTTCAGGCTACCAACTATTTTTAGACTACACTTATAAATTAGCAAAATCAAATGGAATGTATGATTAGAAATTTTGGCATATTGAGCAATCAGGCTGAACTGAAAAATATTTGAATGTATAATATGTGGGACAAAATTATATCAAAGAGCTATTTGATCGTAAAACCAAGGGTGAAAAAAGATGCTTTGAAGAAAGGCAGAGAGAACATCTGAGCTTGGTCACACTCTATGGGATGTGAGTATGTGGCCCCTTCTTGTCTTCCAAATGGCTGTCTCCCAGTTGTGTCTGTGTTACTTGTGTCTCTAGATGTGAATTCATTCCTTTAAGGGATTAACACAAAATAATTTCAATAAAAACAGTCCAGTTGAGAGGGAGGAAGAGAGATATTCAGGTTTTCAAAATCACTGCATATCATACATATTCATATAATGATGCTTATATATGATGTTTAGAATTAAGATATTTACCGAGAAACATGGGTTGTATTTTTTATAGTATTGATAAGAATTCTCCTTTGTAGAAGGAGAGGATTTAAAGGTTCATGCAGAGTTTCTTGCCCTGCTATTTTCATATCTATTCTAGGTGACTGCCAGCATTTTGTTATCGGGGTTGTTAGTTACGGTTTTGTTTGGGGTTCTGGTGAAAGTATGCTTTTCTTATCTGTATTCCTTGAGCTCATTGCTTTAAGTAGAACAAAATTTGTACCCAGGATATCAGCTTTTCTTTTCTTTTTGTTAGGGTGAGTATATACATATCTATTTTTCCTTTGAGGAAAGAAAGAAGAGAAACTTTGTGTTTCAACATGAATGGTTGTGAGGCTGCTAGTTTTCCATCAAAATGTAAAGCTTCTAGCTGAAGTTGTTGTAATTAAGGAGTAAGAGAAACTGGTTTAGATTAGATTTATAAATCTTTTCTGTGTAGGCTGGGTAGAGTTGTAGGAAGGAACTCAATAAGCTACATTCAAGTGAATACATGTGAAGCAAACGTAAGAGAAGGTGGAAACAAATTTGATATCCTATATTTGTTTTGGACAATGTCCCAGGTCTGCTTTGTTAATTCTGTGAAGTAACAGATTGATGAACTATATACAATTTTAAATGCTACAGTGTTGGTGGAGGGTGGTGATGAACATTAATGAGGTGTTTTTATTAAAAACTGTTGTTGAATCTGAACTAGTGGTGTAGCTTCTCAATTATGGGAGTATGCTGCTCTGTTCCTGGAGTTTGAGTTGGGTTATCCTACACAAAATGAGGAGATAAAATACCTTCAGAGTTTGACATCCGTATGGTATATTTTTACTGGGTTTGGAATACTCTTCTCTGTAGGGGCTGGTGCTGCACACAGATTTGTCCTATTGCTGGTGGGCGTAATTTAGAATCATCGTTACTGGAGTATGGACTACTGTTGTATTTAATCTACTCTTAATTAGCTCATGGACAGAGGTTCTTAGTGAACTTATTATACCTGAAGATAATAAGGACACTATATAGATGTACTTAATCCAGGGATTGTGACAAGTGAATCTCCAGAAAGAACAAAAATTGGGCAGGTTAAGTGCTAGCAAAATCCAGATGAGTAATGAGTCTTCTAGTGCTGCTTTTGTTTTAACTAAGGAAAGAGCATCACAATTTGAGTTAGTTCAAATAACTTATTTCATGATCACTTCCTGCCTATTTCCTCCTTTGCCTTTCTAGCCATCTTTCCATATGTGCATTTTAGTTCTGAAACATCCTTAGCACCTTGTGATGTTCAGAATTGGGACATTGAGGATTAAAGTAGTATGTGCCCACATTGATGTGCTTTCCAGGACTTGTCTATTCATTCTACCCTCTGAAATGTTCTTAAAAAAACTGTATTCAGTGTGCCAAAACAGTGTTTTACTTTGGTGGATATAGTACGGGTTGCATGGATTTAAAACATACTTGAAAATTTAATTCAAATGTAGATTTCAAAATGAGTAGAACTTATAATTGCGTTCAACATAGAGTCATAAAAGCCATTCATCTTCAGAATTTGGCTGTGTTTGACATCCTGGAATGCCCAACAAACCCTCCAGGAAACATGCAGAGTTGCATTAGACAGCATATTACTGTTGTTAACGTTTCACAACTTTTCAGAAAAATGAGGTACTAGCAGTGTTTACAGAAATTGCAATAATACATTGTGTGCCTTATTTGGCTGATAAATCAGTTGATATTTTCTTCTGAAAGGGTCATCTTTACAGAGGCAAAGGAATGGAAATGTCAAAGTAGGTTACCAAATAATGCATAAGCAGTTGTTTTCAGTTCAGATAAGTATTCATTGAGGCTTTCATTTCTGCATAATTTAGGTATTGGTGTTTTTCTATCGTATAAGAAGGGTGAGGAGAGGGCTCAGTATTGTATTATTGTATTATGAATTACATTATTTCGATATTTCACTTACATGGGATGCCATGTGTTTTTATCCCCTTCCTGCAAGAGTGGAGGGAAGTGGATCTTACAGTACAAATAAGTTTGAAAATTTGCCCAGTGTATTGCAACTGGCACCTCATTTTGGCAATTTTCTTGAGTAGAGTTTAACTTGAGAGGAATTGGAAGAAAACCAGAATGTTCCCACATGCCATGTGACTCCCAGAAATAACAACTCTGTATTGAGGTTGTTAGGAAAAATTATAAACATCTGAGAGCAGCTCTAACTGAAACATGTTTATTGTTTCAGGAAGAAGAAAAATTGTCTCTGGCTAGTTAGAAAATTTTAGGCATTTTTCTCAAAGTGGTTCAAGTAAGTTAAGGTAATAAATTCCAGAGATAACATGTCTTCCAGCTCTGCCTGATTAGAGAGACTTTTGTTTCCCAGAAATTAGAAGGGACCACACAATACTAACATAAGGTAGACTTTACCTATTCAAAATAGGAATATTCAAAACTTTTTTTTTTTAGCAGTAATCATGAGTAGGATGCCCATAGAAGATTAAGGATAACATTATCAGGAATTCCCCCAAACACACAAAGGCCTGTGTAGGCAAATTCTGTTTTCCCTGTGTGCAGTCTGCAGTGGAGGTGTGCTGTGAAGCTGTCAGTTATTTCAGACATGCACATTTCTGTGACTCCAGACTTTTTGGCAGAGATCTCTCATTTAAGGATGAAAATATTTGGACGTTTATCACTTGTCACAATTCTCAAATTGTGACCTGTGTAGGTTTCCTGTGTGCGATCTGGGGTGGGTTTTCTTTGAAGAGTTCTGCTGATCAGGACAAATCAAAAACAATACCAGTGGTGTCTCTAAATAAAAAACCCAACCCTGTCTTTGAACAGTTTCTTGGCTTTCTTGGCTTGCTTTCATACATGCAGTCATCACATAATAAGCCTAAACATCTTATAATTAATCTGTGGAAGGTCAGAGCAAGACTGAAAGCTCTTTGCCCTGTGAATTGTTAGCGCCTGGGTCTGTGACAGCCCTATCTTACCAGGTAGGTCTCCTGGCTTTTGAGACTAAGGTGAGAATGTATTTAAAGGTGTGTGTGTGTTGAGATGACTTACATTATCGTGAACATTTCATTTCTGTAAATAACAGAAATAGATATGTGTTGAAAGAAAATTGGAGAGTGAACTTTGATATTTAGTATTGTTTAGTACCAAATGCATTGCATCTATGCTGCAAAAGTTTCTGTAGCTGTTAAGTTCATTAGCTCAGCAGGCAAAGGGAAAGATAATTGCGTGGTCAGATATTGGTTGAATACAAATTTGGGGAATTCTTTGGATAACAGTGGTACAGAAAGAGTCTTGCAATATCCTTGTTAAAGAGAATGTGGAGTTGAGTGTCAGTGCTTTGAGATGACCTACTGTGAGAAGCTGCTCTTAGTGGCATTTCACAGCATGAAGTACAGTGATTTTCAGGATGTTTTTTTAATTATTGTATGCTCCTATTTCTTTTTAAAGCAAATTAAAGATAAATGCAATTACAACTAATGGATGCTCTTGTATCTAGATAAAAAATAACTTCAAGAATATTTGCTGTTGCTTACCTATCTAAAGTTTATATTACACTTCAGAAAATAAATACTTTAAAATAAACTTAAATATTGTTGAACTGTGGAAAAGTTTGTTCTTTGTGCAGTCTAATAGAGTGGGCTAAAATAGAGCTAGCCAACATCATGAGAATCTGCTTACTAGAAAGAAAACCTTTGATTTTAAAACAAAATTCAGAATTGTCAACTTACCAGAATATAGATGTTGCACTGATTTTGCAGTAAAAATAAGCAAAATTTGCATGTTCAGCACAGTTTCTAACATTCTCTACAAGCTGGTGAAGGACATCACTGGTTTCTTTTGATCTTATTAAAAAAAAATCTTTGATCGTTTTGCTTTGAGAGCAAAAATGCGATTACAAGGTTATGGCTGCTTGAGGACACAGTATGGAGGAATCACTGTCATTCATGCTGTGTGCTGAGCTGGCGTGCCATGGGAATTGTTTGATTTGGTTCAGAGAATTACAGGCAAGGATATTTTTTTTATCCATACTTGCTTCTAAAGCTTTTCTTGGCATTCTGTGTTGTGAATAAAGACATACATATATATATCTTTTAGAAATTTGTTTGATGAATTCTTAATTACTCTTAAAATGGATTTTACTTGCATTAATAAATACCAAGTGGACCAGCATCTTGGCAAGTTTAAATTAAGAAAAAGAAAGAAAAGGGACAACTACTATGCATTTAGTCTTGTAATGTTTCTATCCTGGGAAGTGCTTTCTGCTTTCCTGTGTTTAAAACAAATATTAGAATAAATTAAATGTATTTGAGACATGTGTTTCTCTCTTTCTTAATAAGTGTAGGAGTGAAAGATAGATCTACTGACTGCTCTGTCTACTGGCAATGCCATCTTGCAGTAAGAAGTTTTCTCAGTTTCAAGATACCCATCTGAGCATTAATTGTTTTGGCCTTTATTGTAAAGTAACACTTCGGGATCGCCAAAGGACACTACAGCCTGAGAACTAAAGGGCCTGTTTGCTTACCGGTAGATGGAAAACACATTCATAAATAGCAAAAAGGAAATGTTTCATATGAAATTGGTTTTTGGTGTTTTGTTTTGTTTTTTTTTTTAACTTGGTAAATGATTTCTGTTATATCCAAATGCAAATACTATTTAAGAATATCTCCGAACTGCTAATAAATAAATTCACCTTGCATGAAACGGGTATAAATTATAATTTATAAATGAGAACTCATCACAGATAGGAGGGAAAAAAATAAGATCTGTGCACTTTGCTGCTACCTCACTAAGAAAAATAGCCAGTAACAAGCAAGTTGGTGTGTGAATTGTTTCCTCTCTAAAAAAATCTGACTTATTTAGTTACAGAATCATAGAATCACACGGGGTAGGAAGGGACCTCTGGAGATCATCTAGTTCAACCACCTGGCCAAAGCAGGTCTACCTAGAGCAGGTCGCACTGGAACTTGTCCAGGTGAGTTTTGAATGTTTCCAGAGAAGGAGACTCCAGCACCACCTCCATGGGCAGCCTATTCCAGTGCTCTGCCACCCCCAAAGTAAAGAAGTTCCTCCTCATGTTTAGATGGAACTTTTTATATTTAAGTTTGTGCCCATTTCCTCTTGTCCTGTCTCTGGGCACCACTGAAAAAAAAAGACCAGCCCCATTCTCTTGACACCTACCCTTTAAGTATTTATAAGCATTGATCAGTTCCCCCCTCAGCTTTCTTTTCTCCAGACTAAAAAGACCCAAGTCCCTCAGTTTCTCCTCATTAGAGAGATGCTCCAGGCCCCTAACCATCTTTGTAGCCTTCTGCTGTACCCTCTCCAGCAGTTCCCTGTCCTTCTTGAACTGGGGAGCCCAGAACTGGACACAGTACTCCAGATGGGGCCTCAGCAGGGCAGAGTAGAAGGGCAGAATGACTTCATTCGACCTGTTGGTCACCCTCTTCCTCATGCACCCCGGGATGCCATTGGCCTTCTTGGCCACAAGGGCACATTGTCTGCTCATGGTCATCCTATTGTCCACCAGGACTCCCAGGTCTTTCTCCTCAGAGCTGCTCTCCAGCAAGTCAGCCCCCAACCTGTACTGGTGCATGGGGTTATTCCTCCCCAGGTGCAGCATCCTACGCTTGCCTTTATTGAAGTACATCAGGTTCCTCTCTGCCCAACTCTCCAGCCTGTCCAGGTCTTGCTGTGTGGCAGCACAGCCCTCTGGTGTGTCAGCCACCCCTCCCAGTTTTGTGTCATCAGCAAACTCGCTGAGGGTACACTCCATCCCATCATCCAGGTCATTGATGAATATATTGAAGAGGACTGGACTCAGTACTGACCCCTGCTAGTTGTGTTTATACTATACGTTGCAGATGAATGACTGAGTACCTTTAAAACTTAGTGGTCGGTATTACAGTTTTTGTACCTCACACTTTGTTTGGTCTTGAACCAGCAGATGGCATTTGTTACTTCATTTACGTGCAGACTGACATAAATTCTGTAAACCCAATGTAATTAACCTCAGTATATAGAGAAGTCCTGTTTTCTGAACTGTGCTTCTGATGCCTCTGAATTAATGCAAGTTCTTGTAACCAGGTTACTGCTTCCTTAGCTCTACCTGGTTTAGGAGCATTTAAGAAACTTTGAAATACCCTCTTACACACTCTGCAGCCTCTTGGGACCAGCAGCACCCCCTTTTTTTTTTTAATGCCCGTTTTCCACTCTAGCTGCTGTGTGGGAGAGTGCTAGATTTCTACTAATTCAGTCTTTTTCCTGGTTTTTGTAGAACACCTGAAGCTGAGCAGGCTGGTAGGAGTGGGAGGAGCAGGATGCTCTGGGGAGGCTGTAGTCCAGCAGTAAGGCACAGGGAGGCAGGATCTGGTCCTCATACAAGTAGAGGCATGTGCATCTCTGCATTGCATGACCAGATGTTTTATACTTTAGACCATACTTTATGAAAGCCACTACTGTATCCTAATTTGCACTCTGTACTCTTTCTTTCTATGAAAAAGTGCTGTCCCTTCCAATGAAGTAACTTTGGTTTTGCTTTTGTTCTTATTTGGATATTTTCCTAACTGGACCTAAATGTCATGTAAGCAAGGAGCACTCCAGTTTTGGAGGAAAACAAAAATATTAATGTAAAATATTTAGCTCAAAGTGGAATTGGTTGGGTTTGTTTTGTTGGTTTTTTTTCCTCTAGGGAATGTGCTCGTGATTTAAAATGGAGACAGGCTTCCTGAAAGAGGTACTAAAATGATTCCTGTTACTCTAGTATTTATCATTCCAGTCTTTTACTATACAATACAAATTCTGATAGTAGAGTGTAGCTACTACTGTAGTGAAGAATTTTTATCTACAAGACTTCAGTTTTTGTGAGCATTTTACTACTGTCCGTTTTTTTCACTTCTTCCCACATCAAGAAGTAGCTCTAAATGTGACCCCGGATCTCTCAGGTTTAATTTATGTGAGGCACTCTTGACTCTGGACACGTGATGCTTAATTTGCCCTGAGCAGGGGTTTTCAAACATAAACGTTCCTCTTCTGGGATAATTCCTTAATACAGCTAAGTGGCTAAACCAAAGAAAGATAAAACAAACCTGCAGATTGTAGAAAAAGTAGAGCTCATCAGCCTGAAGCTTTCTGTTTTTTCTTCTAATTCAGGCAATTCATCTTATTTTGATGGATAACACATTAATGCTTATTAGTAATCAAGAGTATCTTTTGTTGTAAAATTCAGTGGACCAAAACCTGTGTCTGCTGTTAGTTTTTCCAGAGATACAGAGGTAACAGAGGTCATATGCTAAATTTCTTCAAGGTTTAACCTTGGACTTTAGTAATTAAGTCTGTATACATAGTTGTTTTTTCTAGGCCTCATTTGTCCAAAAACAAGAGCATCTTACTTAGTCTTGGCAGACAAGTATTTTATGCAAGTTTACAAAAACCAGTTGCACAGGTATGTGGTGCTTTCTCTTTTGCTGAAAAGTGACAGGATTTGTAAAAAAACTTCTGATTGTGTGTCAAACCATCCTAAACAGTGCTATGAAGTAACTATGAAGAGTTATTTTGAGTAGTTTATGATCTGGAAGGGCATGGACCAAGCAGATTTCAGATTTCTTGTACTTTTATGAAAGCAGCTGTTTCAAAAATGGATCTTTGCTAAACTTTGTTTTAGTATGGAGCTTTTGTATAACCTTAATTCATATTCTGAAAACCTCTCTCTTCCAATGTGAAAATATAAACTGTAAGCACCAGCAAGCATGTAACCTTGAAGGAAGCTGTAAGAAAAAGAAGGAGGAAAAAGCCATGTTAGAAAGGAGAGGAATACAATTCTCTTTGGTGGACAGTAGGACAGTTTTGTGGAAGATTTGTCTTGTAATGAGAGTTCTCTGTCCCCTTCTCAGCACTAGATTTGGGACTGTGGCTACAAGCTATTTGACTTCAAAATAACATGTTGACAGAAATGAGGCAACTTGATCTGCTGCCATGGTATGTGTATGTGGAAAATCACATAATCTCCAATGATTAATTTGTCAAATTTTGACAAGAAAACTGATGGGAAGAGCGTGAGCTTTTTGCTTGCCTGTGAAAAATCAGATGCTGAATTTGACTTTTTCCTTCACCCACCAAATTCTTAGGTGTTTTTTTATTCCTTTTGTGTCATCATAGATAAAGAATAAACAATACGATTCGACTCTGCGAGCCTTAATTTATGCTTCCTGATGGGAGATGAAGGTATTAGATGTCTGCTGCAATTAAGCTTGTGTACAGTAGATGCCAGTAGAGGTCTACTGAGTCAAAATAGAAATATGACCAGCATTTCCATAGCAACAACTTCCTCTTGGCAGTCCTATTTATAGAAGTGCTGCAGTCCCAGCCTTAGTACTGCTCTCCGAGGGGCTCTCTAGTAAGGGTTAACCTTTTTAGAAAAAACATACACATAAAGGTACACTAGACTGCATGGGTTTGCTTTCTCATGTTTTATTAAACAGTGAAGTTGTTTGTGTTTATATACATTTTAAAAAAATCTTTGTTTCAAAATGGAAAGCTATTAAATCTGTAATATATTAGCAAATACTGCTCTTCCTTCTGTGCGTTTAAAAAGAAATGCAAGCTAGTGGCACGGTGCTGGATATATAGTGAAAATCAAAATGCATCCGCTTTTTCAAGAAGCCTTTTTCTGCCTCTCTTTCTACCCATAATTCTTTATGAAATATGCATGCCTGACAAGGCTCAAAATATATTGTGTTTAATTACATAATTTTTGATGAAAATGTTCTTTTATTTTTTAGTTATGAAATGACTATCTGCATACTTGCTTTACATCCTTTTCTCTCAAGCTATACGTAACAAATAGAAAAATATCACATATTTCCTCAGGCTTATAGCACAGAACACTCTAGGTTCTTTATATATATTATTTAATAAATTTTAGAATTATTAAGTGCTTATAAGCTTTTGTATTTTCTAATTCAAAATTAGAGGAATGATTTTCTTTTTCTTAAACGTTTGCTGCATCTTTCAACTTAAATATTCTATCGGTAACTAAGAGACCTACTAAATTCAGCAAGATCCTAAAGCTCTTAAAAATGGAGGAACCCTCACTAGCACTTTGTATCAAATAATTGCTCAGTCCTTTTGTAATAAATAATAAATATGAAAGTTGGACTTTCACTGTTGAAATAACTGATGCATAAGGAAAAAGATGTGCTTTATCAAGCCATCAGTTTGTAAAGCAAATAAATAAGGTTTTTTTAACCTTTAGAAAAAAGATCTTTATTGTGCATTTAGAAGTTATTTTTCCATGGATTGCAAACAAAATAATTAACAAAAAATGTCACGGTGTATTTTGGTGTGTTTTTTTTTTTTTTTTTTTTTTACTTGCAGGTGAAGGCCAGTGCTGAAAAGGAAAAATACTAATTTTAAATATTTAAAATAAGAAGATATAAAAACATATTTTTATTTAGCCCTTAAAGAAACATACAGATTGAGACTCAGATTCATAGGCAACCAGGAAAATACTAAGTTTCAAGATTTGGAATTAAGACCCAGATCTTAGTTAGCCGTAGGTAATCTGAAATTTATTTTGCATCATTGAGCCATTTTTCAATGTCCTGTCAAGGAATACAGTTAATTGTCTTAAAAACTCCTACATATTTTTGATTGCAGGTTATTAAAAGATAGCCTTAAATAAACACTAGAGAAGAAATACACAGTTTTGACTTAGTGTGAGGGAATTTCAGTTCTGTATATGAAACTTAGTAGTATGGCATTAGATCCTAGGACTAAAATAAATACATTTCAAAACTATAAGATGTGCTGTATTTTAAAATGTTTTTCTGTTTTATACTTCTTTAAAATTCAGGAATTTCACAGTAAATTTACTTGGGAAACATCTTAAATATTTTCAAATTATAATGTGGGCATTTTTCTGCATTCAATCAAAGCAGGACTGTAAAAATCATGTCATTACTCAAATATCTAAGTTTACTGAGGGAAGGAGGGTACCCTCTTTCTTAATACTTCATTTTTAAGCCTTGGCTGGTAGGGTAGAATTGCTTCTTAGAAATTGAGAAACAATGTTTTAGCAGAGATTATTAAAAAGAAATTGTCCATGTAGTTACAATATTTCCTGATTCTTTTTCAGCAAGAAGCTGAAAGTGTCTGTGGCTGGCTTATAGCGTTGTGTGTTGTTACTTATGATTTGGAGAGATACACTGGGCATCAACTGCTGGGAAATGCACATGAGGTTATGAGGCCATCAGGAAAAGTATAAATGGTTTTGTTACCTTTTCAGGTAAGAGGACCACACTGTTAGCCCTTTTCTGTGGCTATCATCATTATGTTGTTTTTTACAAATTGGTAGGAAAGTACCTTAAAAATTTTTACTGAAACACTATTTATGAAAATACTGTAACTTACACTTTGTAATTTTCACTTTCATAGCTAAATCTCTTACCCAGCTCTCTGGGCGTTTTAATTTTTATTTTAAAATATTGCCAAGATTTAGTGGCTAGAATTTGGTGAAAATAAAATTTCTGCCTAGAGAAAATTCTTAACATTTCAATGTTGACTTGGGCAACAAGGAGAAGTTGGAGCTTTATCTCTTGTAGAACAGAAATTTTATAAACCAGCTTGAAACATTGAAGCAACTCTTACGTTTTCCTGTGTAGCTAACACCTTCCTTAAATTATAAGCCTAGCTGGTTTGAACTGGGTGTGTTTGGGAGCACATTGGAAGGGATTTGTTGTGCAGGCAAAGGGCACCACCACATTGGTGGCTGATGTTGCTCGTTCAGGCACCAGGGTTGTGAGCTCCCTGGCAGGTAGCACGTACACCTGGGCAGTTTGGGTTTATTTTGCAATAAGTATGAACAAAGAGGGTATTTTCAACATTGCTTAGCTGCAGAAACTAATAGTAGACCTGAATGGCAACTGTGGCTAGTCTTTATAACTTCAAGCATTAATTTTTTTAAATAACTTGAAGCAAGCCGTTTTTCCATAACAGAAAGGTTTCCTGGGCTTCAGAGACTGCCTATAGAGTAAAAGTTACTCTGTGAAGATTAGATGCTTCTTAATTTGGCCTGATTCTGTGTGGGTCATACCTGTGCACAGAGGTGTACACACAGCTGATCTGACTTGTGTTGCGCTGAGTGGGTAGTTCTGGAACATCTGGATGTTCATGGTGTGGATGGAATAGAGCCAGCTTTTGCTCTTTGGGGAGGATATACAAGATTAACCGACAGCACTGCACAGCTTTAGGTCAAAGCTGGCTCGGGTTCCTCTTCCAGCTTGGAGCATGAGTAAGAGGACCTTTAGTCTGTTTGCACGTCTGTGTAAGTATTTAATTGCATTTAAAGATTTACAAACTGTTCTAAGGAAAAGCAATGCTGGCAAGTCAGTGGAAAGATAAACAGAGCCTCGGAATTTTGCCTTTGACAGAGCATCATGCATTGCTGATTACTGAGCTTTTGGGCTGTAAACTACCCTGTCAGAGCTTAGGGACTCTGTGCTTCGTATGTAACATGGATAAGTTAGTGTTGCATTGATTTGGAGACTAGTATGTCAGTAAAATGAAAGATTAGATAAAAGGAAATAGGATATTCCACCTTTGAAAATCAAGGAATTCATATGGAAACATTAAAGTCCACATGGGATGTGGGCTTCACAGAAAGTCAGTGTGGTAGTTATTTTGTATTATCATTCCACAATGCCAATCAATGTCAAAAATTTCTGAGATTAGGAAATTTTATTATTATCTGTGTATAAATATGATAGTATTTTCTTTTCCATTTTTTTACATGTGGAGAAGAACTTCTATAGCAGGGTTCACTGGCAGTACTTTGTAAAGTTCTCACAAATCCAGGTTTTCTCTTAAGATGTCTTTTAATAATCTCTTCTTGATAACCTGTTATCACTTCAACCAGTTCATTTCCATGGTCTCAGAGGGTGGATATTTCTGCTTTTGGTTTTTGACACCTAATTCAAGTGTCCAGGTTGGTCACTTGGCTGCATTCGGAGCTCTGAATTTTGGTGGGCAGAGTTGCTCTCTAGCAGTTCCCTCATCTATCCATTATCTCTAGAGGGCTGGCAGGCTCAAACTTACATAATGTGATGTGAATTTTGTTAATTACCCTCTTTGAGATCTGGGAAATAAAACGGTTTTGTTGAAGACTTGTATGAAAGATAAGGCGATGGTTGTGTAAAAGGCTTAGAACCATGGGAGAATAGAGGGACAAGACAAGCACACCATCATACCAGGTAGATTTGTTTACAGGAGAAAACAGACAAGGTCAGAGAAAAATAATAGTCTCTTGGAAGGATTCCTGGATGCCCAGAGACTTGCAGCAACTACAGGGGAGCATGGCTGAACAATTCCAGAGAGGCTCTTCTAGTCCCAAGCAGATGACCAGATGGAAATAGTCTCCCTGTTGCTGTCTGTTTCTTACACTGCTGTACAGAAGGTGGCATAGCATTGCTCTGTCATAAAGTGCTTGCTTATATATGGCACATAATATATCTTCTCTATCCTCTCTACCTATTTGTGACCCCTTATAAGGCAAACAGATCCCCGTGGTCTTCGCTAGTTCTTGTTTCTCTCAGCAGAGCCTTGAACCAACAGGGTGTCAGGGAAGTCAGTGGTGATACTGGACAAAGCAGGTAAAAGGCTGGAAGGTGTAAGGTGGAAAAGGACCTGTAATGGGATTCGGGGAGCCTGTAGCATCTGATCCTTACCAGGGAGAGCAGCCCGACCACCAACAAGATAGCAACTGCTCATCCTGATTTGGAGACTGGTATGTAAAATGTAAGCATTTAGACATTTGGTTTCAGTTTTTGACAGGTGTTGGAAAAAGAAATTACATTTCCAGAGTATATCTGGAGCCTGGCAGCAAAGGGCATTTCTGTGCTTTGCATGGAGTCTAGAATTTTAAACTGTTGTGTTGATTGATTCCAACAACTCTGCAAGTGCCTGTTAGAACAAATGTAGCCAAATCCAGAAAGTCTGTCCCTCTCATTTTTATTGTTTTATCGTTATCATAGGAAGTTTGTCATCATGGTTTTTTTTGTGGAGCACGGAGCTGTTATGAAATAGTTATGCAATGTCCAAGGATGGTTTCTGCTGACATTTGAAAACTATTCAGTGAGAAGTATGGTGGTGAAAAATGAGAGGTATGTCTTTAACACGTGTTGACTGTAAGACAGGAGACAGATTGTGGAAAAGTTATTTCAATCTTTCTTAAGAATAGCCTACATTTTTGAAGAAGCCACATCTTTAGATGCGCAGAGGATATACTGAGAAACCTGCCTAATGTATGTGGTTTTGCTTTTGCACAAAAGAAAAAGAATATAAAGAATTACCCGTTGTAAGCATGCAAAATTACATAATTTGCAAAGTAATATAATTTAATGTTAAATACAGCTTTCAATTTATTTTCCCTGTGTTTTGCGCCATTAAAAATGGTGCTTTCTAAACTTAGCCTACAGTTAAAAATACTTGAATTTCTTGTGAATGAAAAAAAAATTTCTTATGCAATTCCATGAGATTTGCATTCAGAGCTTTTACATAAGCAATGTCAGGAGCTGGTGACGGTGACTTTGTGACTCTCCTTCCAGCTGTCTTTGGGGCCGGGAGAGGAGCATGCTGCTGGATAGGGATCTGCCAATGCTGGTCCTTCTCATACTTTATTCCTGAGAAAGTGAAATGCATTTGGTTCATTCTTGGAGTAAGCAGAACCCAGTTTGGATAAGTATAATGCAGTTGTGTTTGCACCTATGTTCTTCAGTTTGATTTTTCTCAAAGGAGGAAAATAATACTCCCCCTCCCCAATAATATGACAATAGTTCTTTCGGGGGTTTTAGCAAGTGCTCAGAAAGTTGATCCATTGAAAGCAGGAGATTACTAATGATTAGATTACAGCTGGCTGTGTTTGCTATGATGATGGTAGGACTCCATCTTGGTAACACGGCAAGAACTGCAGAATAGTCACTTTTCTTTTTTTCATGCATGGTTGTGGTAAAGTGATAAAAAAAAAAATCTGCCTTCTGATCTTCTGAACAAGTTGTTTATAGTATTTTAACATAAAATGTCTATTTAAATAGAAAATATGTGTATTAAAAAGCTGTGAAAACACATGCTAGAGCAATTATTGCATATATTTTTTAAATAAAAACACAAAAAGAGACTTTTAGAAGTATAAACCAGTACGTTGTAGAGCTTTTCTTAACAGGAAGTAGAAGAGAGTGGTGGTTAGAAAACACTGCCTACAGGAAGCTTGACACATGCAGAGCTCTTCGTGGCTCTGGGTTGTCCAGCGCCCTTTAGATTTTTTTTTTTCCCGTTTGCTTTGTGAAAGCCGTCGGTGTGTGTATAGATGGCAGCTCAGAAGGAGGTACCTTGTAACCAGTGCACAGGGACGGCCACAGCACTGCAGAGGCTGGAAGGCTTTGCCACCCGCCTGTTCCACAGGCACTCCAAGGGCAGCGTGCATGAGCAGAGAGCGGCTCTGGAGCACGAGAGCCAACAGTGCTCTGAACTTGCCCTCCTATGGGACAAATCAAGTAAGTAGGGGGTTTTGCTCGTTTTACTGATACTGGCTCTTCAGCTTCCCCAGGGAGTGAAGAACTTGCTTCTTTGTAATCAAATATGGATACTGATCTGTGATAAGTTCCAGGGGTTGTTTTACAATTCATTACCTGAAGTTATTAATTTGGAGAAGAGCGTATTGCTCGCCCAGGGGGAGGTGGGCAGCTGGTTCCTGGGCTGGTGGCTGGCAGGAGAATTTCTCTCTTGTTCCTTCTTTTCTCTTAAAGCACAGTTGCATGTTTTGGTAAGGCCTCACCCCAATTTTTACTTCTAAAACACTTCCTTTATTTTCAAATTAAATCAGCTAGTTCAGCAAAAATAGAAAACTCATTAAAATTGTAACGTTTAAACTTTGGAATAGGCAGGCTTTGCTGCACAGATTAAATTTCTAATTGTAGGGCTTTTTGTCATTCATCATTGTATTTTAAGGGATATATACATCAGAATGCTCTATACAGTAGTAAACAGTATAAAATTGGTTTTAACTATTATACATTAATTTACTGTGGGAATGCTGACTATCATTAGCTTCAATTTCTTAATCAGTGAACAGTTTACAGTATTGTATGAATTAAAACTTTTAATTATTGAGTTTTGGGTACTAAGTGAGAGATTTCAAAAAATATCACAATCTAAGTAAATTGACATTTCATTTTGATTTTTTTCTTTTAAAAGTCATGCATTGTTTTGCAAAGCAATTATTGTCTCTGTGGTTAGATATTCATTTAAAAATGTTACAATATGGTAATTGATGATAATTTTGTTCCACATTCATTGATGGATTTGAGATAACACAATTATTTCAGTTGAATAATAGGCCTTATTGGAAATGCTTAGCATTGTAGTGTTAACATGAAGAAAATAAGTGTTTATACATTTCCCTACTTGCAATTTAAAACATTATATGAGTAGGGAATGTATCTGTACTCAGAGGATAAGCAGTAAACATGGGGGGGGGACACGACACAAAAAAAAAAGTGTTAATGCACTGACCTAAAATAGATTCAATCTAGGTCTCCCAAATGAGATAGGAAAGGATCGAGTAGCTCTGTTGGTAAGAGAAATGATGAAAGTGCATAAATTCTGAGGTTCCACTTCTCCAAAATATTTTCAGCTTGGTAAAAATAGACACATACTTGTGTTTATGTAGAAGCTCTTTTTTATGTAAATAGCTATTTGAAAAAAATAACACTGGAGCGTTTTTGTTTATATAACATGAAGAAAAAGATGGTATTGACCTACTGACACTTACAAATTGTGACCTGTTTGTGTACAAGTCTCTACTATTTTTTTCCCCTCTATTTTAGGCAGGCTTCTTTGTATGACATGCCTGATGAGGAAATGGACTGTCGTGTCTCTTGATGATAAACATGGTGAAAATGGCTGTTCCGTGAATGCTATTTTAAGTAATAATTAAGCACAGTGGTTGCATGCAATTTTCATGAGCCAAAGTTACGGAGCTGGTAGCTGAATGGTGGTTGATAACGTAGCTTTGGTTTCGGGGTGAAATTCTGAATGTCTATCCTAAACCTTTTGTCTCAATTTGTAGTTTGTTTTTAAAAAATAATAAGTAAAAATACTGTACGCATGGACTAAGTCTACCTTTCAAGAGTCTCGTTTCCCAATGTAGCTGAAGGAGTGATAGATAAAGGAGTACAGTGGAAGGAGTATTTCTGTCTACTACTGACTCCTAATTTTATCTTAAGAAAAATACATAATTGTGAAAATTCTTTGTGAGAAATGAAAGAGGAACAGTACTGTTTTATCGCTTTGGTTTTGTTGTGTTTCCTGGGGGCAGGGAGGGGTTGGGTTGGTTTGGGGGTTTTGGGTTGTTGGGGTTTTTTTTGTTTGTTTTTTTTACCTGAGGGTCACCAAATTCGGGTTGTAGATTAATTTCACAGAAAGCTTAATGGATAACCAGTATTTTAGAAACATACTGTAAGGATATTTGAATATTCTCAATTATTCTGCCCATATCACTGCAACTTACAAAATGTTGTTGTAAGGTTTTAGGTGAAGCTCCATAGCAGACAGCATGTATTACTCTTGAAGTTCGAGGCAAAAGCATTCTTTTTAAATCCTGAAAAAAGTTTGGAAAGTGACTTGTCAGAATTTTTATTGGTATAGGTCTATGATAGAATTCATTTGAAATGAAAGTTAATATTTTTATACCTTCTGCTGTAATGAAATACTGTAAGAGGTCTGTTTCTATGTATGGCCTTTCACAAGCAGTGACTGCTGTAGCCAGGGCTTTGCTGGAGGGGAGGGAGCTGGTGCTTGTTGGGTGGACATTTTGTGATGTCAGTTG
Source organism: Scolopax mira (assembly GCA_004320125.1). NCBI lineage: Eukaryota > Metazoa > Chordata > Aves > Charadriiformes > Scolopacidae > Scolopax > Scolopax mira. The sequence goes on from BJBW01000833.1 coordinate 54,601, forward strand.
TCTGGTGGTGTAGATGTGAGGAATTTGCCATGTGCTCTATGGCTGTAGGGTTTTTCAGTGGTTAATTTTGAATGTTAACATCTTTGGATACAGTTAAAGCATACGGTTCTTCTAATGTGCTGTGGATTCTTGGTTGATGCATGAAATAAACGTGTTCTGTAAAATCCTCAGGATCTAGTAGGACAGAGGTGCCTCAGGACACCAGGAGCCTTGAAATCTGTTTTAAAGCACACGTGTGGTTGTACAGCCTGAACTGGTAACCAGGTCAGTTGTGCTGCTCAGCCAGAGGATGAAAGGGATGTGATGTCATCAAAACGATGCATTTCATTCTCAGTTTAGATGTCTTGACTGTGAGCGCTTGCAACTGTATGGAACCTAGGTTTTGATTTTTGTTTTGTTTTTGTAGTTGCTTGTTGCTCTTTGAAAGATTGAAATGGGAACGGAAAGGAGGATGAGGCTGCTTGGTTTTGAATGTAAAGCCAGTAAGATCAGTGTGAACCTTTTATTCTTGAACTGATAGGAATATTTTCCAAATCTGTGCATAATAAGAAAACACGTTAACACCTTGGATAACTGAAATGGTCAGGAGAGTCGCCACTATTGCACCTTTCTGTCATCTTCATAGTCTCTAAATTGCAAATGGATGGGTGATGAATAGTCAAAGGAATATTATTTGGTCTCTGATTCGAAATAGTACCAATATACTTTCAAATACCACGGAATGTCTTACAGAGATTTAGCTGAATAATCACTATATAAGTATGTATGGAGAAAAATACATCTGAAATATGAAATAATGCACAGAGTACATTGTGTGAATTCATTAAAGCTTTAGAATAACTACTAGTTGGGTACAAGTCAACAGATAATTCTGGTCTAAGGTTGCCATGGAAACAACCAGTGCTTGATATAATTGAGAACATCTTAAAACCTCCTGGTGTTTGCATGCTTTTTTTCCCCCCTGCCATTTTGAGTTGCTTTAGACATGAATAGGTAGCATCGGTCAGAACAGAAGTAGTTAATGAGAAAAACCAAATATCGTGTCCTGAATATTGATTTTGGTTTACTACTGGTATCTTGTGCATCTTAGTTTTTTTGCATCGCAAGGAGCTCGTAAGGAAGAGCAGCTCCCTGGATTCTGTGTGCTCTCTCTTTGCAGTTAGTGTATAAGTGTTTTTAGAGACTGAAGCACTGATTTTGCAGAGATTAACATACTTCATCAACTGTTGGATTAATATTAGGAGCAATATGTTTCTGAAAACTAGCTTTTCAGCATGAATGGTAAGTCTTTTCTATTACATTTGACACTGCTTTTTTTGTTCAGTCTTCACAATCAGGATAAATCTGCCAGGTTTCTCTTTCTTGCCTGCATAGCTGCATCGACTACTGATCTCTTTGTTTTTGTTATCGACTCATTGTGGGTTTCTATTAAAAATTACTATTCTTAAATATCTGCCGTTTTTATTAACTGTTTTGCTCTGCATTACTGGTATTTCATATTTGAAATTCTATCAGTATTCTATCCTATCACTAAATAAGGCACAGAATCTGATTTGGAAAATTTTATAATTGAATGGTGTATATGTCAGTTCATTTAATTTTCTGTGTAGCTCATAATGGATTATTTTATCTGAATTGTTACAAATAGAGACGCCTTCTGAAATTAATATAATTATCACCCAAAAATTCTGAACTGGCTTTTGTTGTTTCTCATCTGAATCAGCTTATTCTTCTGTGGTTTTTATTCTTTCTAAATGATGGGATAGCAGAATAGTTGAGGTCATTCATGGAAGTAAGGGAGGGGAGTCTCATTTGAAATGAGATGTTGTAATAGATCTGGTAAACTTATTAGGCAGGTATTTGCTTTCCAAAACCACTGTGACTACTTACTGTAATGTACTTTGAATTTAATTGAATTATTAAGTACTTTATTCTTACTTGAAAAAATATCAAAAGTTGTATCTAATCATATAAACAATGTATGCTTTTTTTTTCCTTAGAAACAGATATCCTTTGACAATTATTTGCAAAAAGCCCAAATATATTCATTTCTGAAATCATTCCTTTTTGTTTCATGCAGATAGACTGAAGGTTTGGAAAATTACTTAGGAGGGTTAGAGATGGCATCCAGGAATTTTGTGTGCATGGTTTTGCTTTATTGGGCAAATTTAGAGGACCTTTTTTACAAAGGTTTCACTTTAGTCCATGGCACGAGATAAGGAGTGGGAAGAGTCATCCCACTGCCTTATCTAATACCAGCTTAGATATACTTATCTCATATGAATACATTGAGGTCATCTTCCCTGAAATGAACAGTGTAGATGTCGTTTCCTCAGTATACAAAGTGCAGCAACATACAAAAATGTCAAAACAGGTACAGATATAGGACAAGGTTTCAGAACTTTGTATGTACATTCTGGAGGTTTATGGTGCAGCAGGTAATCCTAAGGGCAGGCTGTCCCTGCAGGAGGTGGCCCGGCCTCCCCTGTGTCCACCCGCTGCCCGGGGGAGGGAGCCCGGTGGGAGCCCGTGTGGCCTGGCGGGCTGGTGGCCGTTCCGTGACACAGGAATGCGGTGCCAGCTCGAGCTCCCCACCGACACCAGCCCTGCTCAGCCTCTCTGGAACGTGAGGGGGGATCTCCAGCCTCACCAGCTTCCTCAGCAGCGTGTGGCCGCCCTCGGCCACGTATGGAGAGGTCTCTGCTCGGGTCAGAGAGTCTCAGCTTTGCACCAGTTACCAGCCTGGGTTTGCCATCACTCTTCCTCTTACGGTTAGGTTGTAGCTTCCACAGGAATTAAGGTTTGTGGAAATCAGCTCTATGAATTTTGAATTTTGCTGTTTGGGTGGGGTTGGGTTTTTTTTTTTGGTATTCTCTTATGATTATGATTATATTATTTGAGGGAATAAATTCCTTACCAACTAGGTAAAAAACAAGTTACAGGTGTTTTATTTTGTTGGTGGTTTTGCGTTTTTTCAGGAGGGGTGATGGTGGTTGTTTTGTTTTCTTTTCCCTGAGGCTTGATTCTGCAATTTGCATCTGTAGATTTCATTCATCTTGACATCCAGGCTCCCAGTTCCATTAAAAATAGAAATAAATAGCTGCAACTTTTACCAAGTGTCAGTTCGCAGTCAAAAGGATCTATATTTTGACAAGGGAAAGGTGACTATTTCCTCCTCCATCAAGCAAGGACTAGATTAATTCTTTGCTATAAACATTTTCCTCATTTAAACTACTTGTGCTTTTCAGTGTGCCTTTGTGCTTGTCTTCTCTTCACTGCAGCAGTGTTACATTGCACCCTGTCAGTGGATAAAATCAGATTCTCTCCTTGTGAAAGATTACAAAGATGCAAGTGAAGCCTTGATGAAAAAGTGATAATATTTTCCTCAGTTGCAAGTACAATAAATACAAATGTCTGCTGCTTTTTTGGGTTTTTTTGCTGACCCCAGGAGAGCTCCAGATATGTCTTTTTTTTTTTTCTGGAAAGACTTCAAAGAAGGAAAAACTGGTTTCTTTTTCTTTTTTTCTTTTTTTTTTTTTTTTTTTTTTTTTGGTTTAGGGATTTTGTTTTGAACAGCAGAACGTTCTTGAACAAAAAAGACTGGAAGGCCAAGTAACTTCAATAGCCCCAGCTCCCCGTTCTGAAAGGTGTTATTCTGCCAGATCTTCTGTTTCACTTGGAATAGGCTTGATACTCCCAAGTATCACCAAGTAGGTGGTTGGGCTAGTACTTGGAAAGGGTATTTCCTATGTTGTAATCTTGTATCTCTTGAACTATGACTTACTTTAGTCCCTGTTGTTACATTTATTACATATATTTTGTTACTAGACAGATTTTCTTTGTTCCTTGGCTTTCAGTTTACATCTCAAATTGTTTACATAATTATTTGGTTGCTGGTTCCTCTAAGAATTGCTGCTGGTACTGCTGTTGCAAGCCAAAGTTGACAACAGAGTTTCACAGCTTTGGTTATTGAGGTTCTTATGGGCAGTTTTGTAACTTGAAAGATGTTTTTGGTGTCTTCCTTTATTCTAGTTCCTGGCGGATACTCCTGCCCATTAAGAATTCATGTGGTTTAAGTTTTTTCATTTAAATTATTTTTGCAGGATTTGCAACTCAATTCTGTGAAAGTTTTATGTCTCCTTTTTATCAAAATAAATACTAACTTTAGGCATTTTCTCTCTGAAGTCCCATTCTTTATCAACATGGATAGTAAACGCTCTTACCTACTTTTTGCCTAATCCTGAGGCAACCTAAAAGTTGTTGTTCACTCAATGTGTTGAATTGTGAAATGTGTTTATTTACATAAGACTTCCTTATTCAGGAAGTCAGTCTCTCTGCTATTTAAGGTTATAAATGAACTTCTGCTTGGCTAGTTACTTCAGGCAACCCTTTCCTGAATATTATTGAATATTGAAAGCATGCTCTGCAGGAGATATGTCAGAATAGCGATGTGTCAGAATCTCAAATCTCGCAAAGAGATGAAGAGCTGTTTTGCTGATTTACCCTGACAGCTGTGAAGATGTGTCTTGCTGATCCCAGCACATGTACATGAGAATTTGTGAGGTTTTGTTAATGCGAGGGCTGGGCCAAAGCAGCTTTGTGGGAAGCGGATTTAGACACGAGTGCAGTTAAACCAAGTACCTGCTAGTATTTTGATGCCTTGTGTGAATTATTTGAAAAAACAAAAAGCAACGCAAGAGTTGCTCTTTTCAGGCAACCTGTGAAATGCATCCATAGAGTTACCAGCCCCTGCAATTTAGTTTGGGGTGTAAGGAAGAACTGAGTTTAGTAAAACTTGGGTTATTTCACAAGAAAAGGGTCTTACTTGTGCATGAGTGTATCTAATATTATGAGAGACATTGGCTGCTTGCAGAAAATTTATTAGTCAAAATCAAATCAGATTTGATCTGATTTGATCAAATTAACTACCTGTAGATTTTTGTTTACTGTTTCTTATAATCTAACCATAAAAAGTGTTACTGGGCAGCTATCACTGTACTGAGAGTACATTATCCTCTGTAGTTACTGAAGTTTTTCGGAGAGGGAAGGTGGGGTGGCCATATGGGTAGGAATTAGCCAGTGTCTTACAGCACAGGGGGGAGAGTAGCTTAACTAGAGGGAAACTGCAGCAGATGCCATGAACGTTTTGCTCGATGTGTGGTTTTGACTGTAAGAGGAAAATCTGATTATTTTGTATATCTGTGTTTAACTACTAGAACTTAAGAACCTTTACTCAAGAATATGATACATTTACAAGATATTTTATAGTAGTCCCCTAGAAAATTTTGTTCTTGGAACTCATTCTTAAATTTTTTTATTTTTTTTTTCCTTCACATGGTAACCATGGAAATATATGCACTGCAGAAAGACAAGTGTTTGAATTTTCACAATTTTTACATAGTTTTCCATTTTCTTTGTAAAAGAATACTTGTTATATTTCACACAGTAAGGCAGTCTTCTACAGGATAGTCCTGTAGTACTTGCAACATTTTAGATGACTTGCTGGATAAAGTTCAGTTCCAACTATAGAGGGTGATACTGCACAGATGAAGCTTAATTCCTAATTGCTCACAAAGCACATCATTGTATGATGATTGAGGATTTTACATGTTAACACTTATTCCCGTAACCTTTTATGTGTGAACTAATTTCATATGTAGGGAGTGTTAAGAACTGCATTTGAACATAATTGTATTAAACTTCTAAGTATTAATTTAAAATTTTAAGCTAATAGAATTAACTTATCCAATAGAATGATTGAAAATTAGTCATTTAAAATTAGAATTATTGCTCAGAAGCCTTTTCAGTGGTCCAGTGCTGTACTTTCATGATCACGTTACGCTAGCAGAATCCAGTATTCCTTCAGAAAAAGAGCAGTTCTGTCTGCCCCACATATTTGCCTATTTCTACCCCACTTATCCCCTCCCTCACCCCAGGAGGAGCATTTACGTGTCGAAAAGAATGGGGAGCTGCTTTGGATTAAAATTCATTTTCCTTGTCCTCCCCTGCTTTCTGTCCATTACTTTTTAATCTGGCCTAATTCCCTGACCTGGCTTGGCTGGCAACCAGCCACAAGGATGCTTTTGCTCTTTCAAGGAAGGTCATGGTAGAGAGGAAGGAACAAGTGACTGTGGAAGAACAGGACTGGGGTGGATTTTTATTTATACCAGCCTATACTGAACACTGAACTGCAGCCCGACAAACCGATTTTTAAGCCTGAAAGCATGTGGATTGTTGCAAGAGAGGAAGCAGATTTACGAATGTGTAGTCTCCGGCAGTCTGGAATGATTCCTTCAGTGAACACTTCAAGGGCAGGAAGAAGGTATGAGAGAGACCCCTTTTCTTAGGGCAAAGCTTAGTTTTAACATATTGCAGAACTAACTGGATGCCAGTTCTCACTCATCACTTTAGAGAACTGAAAGAAAAAAATCAAAAGGTTGCTAATAATTCTTTTTTAAGGAAGGAAAGCTTGGGCAAGAAATAGAGGTGCCACCTAGGAAGACATGGGATGGAACAGCTCTCACCCTGTTCTGCAAGAGAATCTGCAAGAGACTTTAGGTCATGTCCCATGCTTGTATTTTAGATAAGGTATTCTGCTTGTCTGTGTTGAGAAGTCCTGCCTATAATCAATAATTTAGGATTTGAATAATAAATGCCAGCTTGGTTCATAGTTTTTGATTATTTGTTTTGGGGTTTTTGGCAGAGAGGCGCTTATCGGTATAACTGGGAAATGTAGCATTTATCTGTGTGTGTCTTGAGGGAAGAGTCACTGTTTTTTAATAAAGTGTATTCATTATAAATTTTGATGAGCATTTAGTCTGGATTTTCTTTTAGATTAAGAAAGCAGGTTTTTTTAATCTCATCTTTTTTTTGGTGGAAAATGATTGAATTGGGACATACATGCATGTAGAACTCTGAGCAGAGCTAGTACAAGACATGATTGTGTTTGTGACTGAATAAATTTACTAATTTATGTTATACATTTGGGGTTTTTTTAACCAAAATTTCAGGGATTTTAAGCGACTCAGTGTTAGTTTGGTTTGGTCCTGTCTCCTTGGAATGATCTCTGTTATGTTGTACTTTTGGCATTAGCAGTGTTTGCTGCCTCTGTTCGGACCAGTACTTTATAATTGAAGAAAAATAATAAGGGGGAGATTGAAAATTGGATTTGGAAATAAAATTGATTTTATTATCTATAATAAAAATAGAAGAAAGCTAGTCTGACTGTGGCAGTTGTGTGCAGTAGAATATCTACTGCTAAAAACCCAGCTCATGTTTTGGTTGTCTAAATCTGTCACATCTCCTATGCAGGCTGTTGCTGTCTAGGCAGCCAAGTGAAGAGGTGAAAATTAAGTAAGACTTCATCTTTGTTTAATTTATAGCTTAAATTTATAGCCTGTAGCGCTGAAAAGTAAGGGAGGAAAAAAGGAAAAGAGAAAACTTGAGCTCTTTATTGTTGTAAATTTGCTTTTATAAGTTTGAGAAAATACTGTCTAGCTCAAGACTTGAAAATCAAGGACAGGATTAAAATAAGATTTTGACTGTGTTCCAAATTAGGAGTTGTAATAAACGAGAACAATTTGTGTTTTACATTTTCTGCATTAATTCCTGAATGTGCTCCCCCAAAAATCAGGTTCTGGTGCTCTCTTCTAGCCTTTAGTCAGTGCAGCTGCTATCGACCTTAATTTACTGTTTATCCTGTTCATCTCCCTTTTTCTCTGTTTTTTCCATGCCTTTCCCTTCCCCACTTCTTCCCAGTCCTTCCCAGTATTCCACAGAACTGTTTATAGTGTGCAGTTAAACTGATTAATAGCACTTCCATTTTAACAGCAAACTTGTATGCAGTTCATAATTCTTACATGATCTTTTATTTACTAAGAACTTACAGGTTTTTATTCCAGCAAATGAGTTTTTTCAGAACTGCTTTGTATCATTTGGTTTGTTTGGTTTTTTTTGTTTTTTTTTTATCTGAAGATTCTTATTCATTGCAGCTGGGTAAGTTAGTTTGTTCTGCATTCCCAGTTTTTAACATAATTAATGTTTAAGCAGAAATATAAGATCAAAGCCTTGCTCTCAAGGTAAAAAACAGGATAAATGAGATATTAAGTCGATGCAGGGTTTATTAATCCAGCCTTTGTGACTTTGCATCTCTTAGAGTGGAAACAGGACAGAATCCTCACTGGTCAGATTTTCACAAGAGAGCCAGTAAGTGTGTCTCACCGCAAGGTTTAGACAAGGTAGACTTATTCTTTACCAAGTTTATATCACATTTGACTTTCCCCCCACACACACCGTTTTCATATTGTGAGAACCAAAGCATTTTGTTCTTGTTGGTGCTTCAATGCTTCAATGATACCATTTTAGTTTGTGTTTTGAAGAGTTTCCCAGCTATTAAAATGTTAACTGGTGCTGGCACTACTTCCTTTGAGTGTATTAACACTTAGTTATGTTTATTTTCAAAGACTCGCCAGGGTAGAAAATTCTTGCAGTAAGTCTTGTGATGTTTTTCCTGCTAATCGAAAGAAAAATTTAAAGATATTTAAGACAACAGGATAATGGTGTAAGAGAGGCACTTACAACTTGAATTGTATGCCTCTCACCTTGCTTCTGGTATCATAAGCACAGAATTCACTGAGACATCTGTATACTGTCTTGTATACATCTGTCTGTGTACATCTTGATAATGTTTAAGGCCGTAAATATTGTTGTTATAAAAATGAAGAATACATATACATTTACCAGAATCTCTTCATACATATTTATTTTTCCATTAAATGAAATTTGGAGATTTAATTAAATAGCCCATTTAATTCCAGACTTTAAGTGATTTTATTACAGTTTTGGAACAGAAATTGAATTGTATTTTGATAAAGGGCATTTTAAATACCAAGCAGAGATTGGCATTTAGCACAGCAGATGGGGGTTTGTAGTGGTGCCCGATGTTTAGTCTTAATCAGTTTAGTTCTTGCTTTCTTGCCATGAATTCTATCCAAATACTTACTACTTTTTTTTTTTTTTCCCAAAAAAATTAAATTCTGTTTTGCTGGCTCTTACTGGAGATGTGCTTGAGAATAACAAATACAGTGCACGTGGGAGGTGGGAGAAAAGCAAAGTAATTCATGGTAGCCCTTGAGAATACTCCATCTGTGACTCCTTTCCCTCTGCTGTCGTTGTACCCCTGCAATTGAGAAGTCCTGAACTTTTTACTTTTTTTCAGGAGCTTTTGTCTGTTTCACTCATTCTTAAACTGTGTTTTAGGCCAGAGTACTTTTTATGGTACTCATATATACCATTTGTTAACAATTTTTTTTATTACCTTGATAACTTTCCATAAAAAAGTGAATTGATAGAACAAATTAAAATATTGTGGATTTTGTGCATATACTGTTAGATAACAGATCTCCAGCTGGTCGGGGGGCGGTTCTCAGGGTCTTCTGGGGTTTGTGTGTGGTAGGGTTTTCCATGTTTGGGGGATGTCTGTTGGGTTGGTTTTTCTCATACCTCCCTGTATGCCAGTATTACTTAGGATCCTCTGGATCTTGTGTTCCGCTTCCCTTAAAAATCTCTTTCCAGCAGGCTTTCCTGCTCACTGCTGTGCTGCCTTTCTAGCATTTCTTCTGACCAGGCTTTGATCTGAAGCAGGGAGGAGTTACAAACCTGCTTGAAGTCTTTCAGTTGTGACTCCTTGGCCGTTACCCCATTTCTTACTACCTTTTCCTGAATCTCCCCAGAACTCTTACCATATGTATTACGTGTAAAACTTGCTTCTCCTGCCAACCCTTGCTCTTGCTGGTCACCAAGGGCTAGGTTTGCGCTGTGTGTTTGTACTTACCTAATCTCTGGACTACTTGTGCATCCTCTCCAATTCCTGCTGGTGCTCTTATTGGCATGTCCAGTTGTTTTGACCACTGCTGTGGCCCTCATTGTGCTTGCCCCTGGTGTTGCTCCTGCCTTGCCCTCTCCTTCCAGCACCTTCCTTTCTCGAGTAACAGCTTTTCCTTCTTTACTTTCAGCTTCCTTTGCTCCAGCTTCTGCTGTTCCAGTGAAAATAGTCTGAATAGGGTCTGTTTGCTGGTCTTTGCATACTCTCCTTGCGTCCTCACCTTCGCTTTGCTCAGCCATATATGAGTGATCCTTGCTCTTCAGTGCCTATGGCAACCTATATATCAACACCTCTTTCTTGGATTCTGTTTTTTTGGCAGTCTTACAAAATTAAATCATACTTGTATGGTGCCCATAGAGGATTCTGGTACGCGTTCCAGTTTGCATACAGCCATTCAGCTGCGCCGATTAGACTTCTAAGGGATTTTGTTGCTATTGTTGGGTAACGGGATTGAAATTTGATTGTGAATTTTTTTTTTTTGAGACTGCTTGCCATTTCTGTGCTATCCGCCACATGCCATGCAATTCACACATGCTGTCTTTTGGAACAAAGTGCTAGGGAGTGGGAAGATCACCCGATTACAGGTTTTATTGTGATCCAGCATGTTGTGATGAAGATAGATACACTTTTGTTAGCAACAGTTCCTTGGATGTGTGTGTCTTGGAATAGATTAACTATTAAAGATGCCAACTTGATCTCCTGAAGTTTTGTAAGCTGTGCTTATTTCTGTGGTGCATCATCTTTTTTTTTGTACTGAATTTAGCTGCCTCTGTTTTTTTTTTCTCCTTTCTTTGCTCAAACATTCTGTGATTTAGCATGAGTCATTCTGTCTGTGTGGGAAAGGGCTGGTTTATTACAGGGTCCGTTCTTGAGTGGGGAGGGGAAAGGGTGGAATGTATTTGTGTTTTCTATGTGTTTGTTGTGGAAATGCATAAAACTTTTTTTTTTCTTCTCTTTCTTTCCTCTCTTCATCATCTCATCTGTGTGGGTGAATGTTCCTGCAAACCCTTGGGGAACCTATAGAGACTTTTGGTATGCTCATTCCTTCATTAGTGCCCAAAGTCACGGATGCTAGGAACAGCTTAAAGACTAGAAAAGCAAACAAGAGTCACATTGTAACAATGTAAAGTGGCTAAAAATGTGCACTTGCGGAAAACTTCTAAGTCATCATCCAATAAACCTATTTGTTTGCATCATCACAATAATGCCAATGACCACTACCATCCAGTTGGCATAAATTTTGATTCTGCACTTGAAAAGTAGAAGTGAAATATGTTCTCCTGTAGCAAAAACTAATGCTTTTTGATCGAGGTCAATTTTCAAAATTCTGTTTAAAATTCTAAGTCCTATTTTCAGGAGGGACTAAAGTGTATGCACTTCAGTTGCTTAAATTCTATGTGAAATCACCTGCTGAATTGTGGTGTAGGTGACCTCCAGGTGACCTCCAAAAATGAGAACCAAGCACAATTTGGCCCACTTTCTCATTAGGAAGGAAATGTAATTCTAATAAAACACAGAATATGACGTTGTTTTTAAAAGATAGTGATTTTAAGATAAATGAGTGCCATTGGGTAGGTGTATTTTGAAAATACATGTTCAGTGCTATTTTCCAAGAAAAGAGAGGAAAAGTAAAGTAGAATAAGGTACAAGTTTTGCTGAAGAACAACTTGTGGCTTATTGATATTCTAGCAATGAGATATTTTTCTCATGCTTCCATACTTTGAGTATTTCCAGCTGGATCACATTTTTTTTCATAAACAACATTCTTTATTCCATAAGTAGAACAGGGACAGAGATGACTACATGTAAATGTCATTTTTATAAATACTGAACAATTATATATCGGTGCAAAATATGTGAAAACTTAAAATATTTATTTATCTGAACAATGGAGATAGTGTGAGGGATAGTTAAGACATCTGTACTGTAACAACATGAAAAAAGTAAGACCAATTATTTCATGTTTTAGTTGTGCTATATAGTGTTAAAGCTAACATTCATGTCTAAGCTACATCCACTTAAGTTTGAAGGCTCAGCTTTTTGGTAATCTTAATGATAATTAATATTGTTCTTGTCATTAAGATAAAATACTGTTGATGCTACTTTGTCATAAATTGATGTTTAAAAACTTTATCAATAGTCATCCCTTTATCAAGTCATCTCTGTTCTCCTAATGGAAAAAGGATTATCAGGCATCAATTTGAACGTTGTTAGCTTCCCTTTTTTGTGTTGAGAAATTTTTTCATGCTACAGGAAATCCTGTCCTTTTCTTAAATTAGGATCATTAAAAGTCATTGCATGAGTAACCCCCATAATTTAGAAACAAGGGAAATATTTTCCCCATATGAGATAAATGTGTCAAACATTTTACTGATTACCCCACTAAAACATTTTTAACTCAGTGATTTTAATTTTAAAATTAAAAAAAAAAGTTCCTTTTATATTAACTGTTTTTCTTACTCTGCTTAATCATAAGTTTAAGGTCATAAGTATGTTCCTTCTCTCTGATATTGCTTGTTTCTCTTAAAATAAAATTACTGAGTAGATATCATGCTTTTAAACACTTTTCTAACTTTGAGGTCTGCCAGAACTTCTGACAAGTTTTCTGAAATTTCCATTGTATTGATGCTGCTCCATTATGAGCCAGTGATGGTGGGAGCCATAAACCTCCCTTGAGTATTTTGTGCTAGTTGGGTCCCATAGTGCACTTGAGAGGGGGGAAAAAGGCAAAACAAAAAAAATTCATGGCCAGCCTTCTCCAGGGCTGCCATTGCTTTTACTGTAAGTGTACCAGTAATAGAAAGCTGGTAAGAGAATTCTTGAAAAGGTAGATGCTAATATTCTCTGAAAAGTACCAAAAAAATTCTGATTACCGAGGTGATTGTTTACAGCCTCTTATAAACCTATTTTTTTTATGACCATCACAAGGTAAAAGTACAGTTGCTAACATATATGTTTCTAAATATTGACCAGAATAATCTTGGCACATTGCTGAGTATTTTTAGAACTTGCTTGTGGTGGAATATTACAGTACAGAAAATCCACTGTTATAACATTATATTATGTGAAATGATTCAGAGAACACAAAAACAGTATGATATTTTCTTCTTGATTCTGTGACTCTTTCAAAACCACAGCAATATCTGAAACGCCTCCCGATTATGACTGTGCATTAAGTAATCTGCATCGATCTGGCTGATAATTGATATTCAAAAAATAGAATAGGTGAGCAAAATATGTTGGTGCACATTTTAAACAGTCATCCAGAATTTTGCTCCTATACAGTCTTTCAATTTCAATGGAAAATCAATATTAAAAAGACATTCTCTGACTGTGGGCATGCCTAATGTGCAATGTTGTTGTAGCCCTGTGCTTTGTCTTCGCTTGCTTATGCTGTCCATTTGGTACTTGAGCTTGCAAACAGCCTTTAAATAAAGGTGATGGAGGGAAAAAGCAATGTGATTGACATTATGCTCAATCAGTTGAAAGAAAATGTGACTTTTATTTAACAAAAATATACAAAAAGTTTGTCTTTGTGGAATGGCTATTTATAAATGTCAGGTGTTTATGTTTTTTTCCCAGTTGAATTAAGAACATCTTGCATCACCTTAAAGCCTGCTTGTGTATACAGTATTGTGACTTAGTAGAGCTAATGTAGTTTAAGTAATTTGTGTAGAATGATGTAGATAATCCAGAAAGCTTAGAGATCACCTGGAGATATTGTAGAAGTTCTAGAGGCATTGGTGCTTGCTTTTATGCGCGGTGAAAAATGCATATTACAAGTTGAAGAAATAAGTTGATAATGAAGTTTGCATATTTTGTTAACAAAGTACCTCTATCACATATGTGATGAATTACATTAATTAAAATGCACTTGTTTTTGTGTGTTTTCAGTGAAAGAGTTCCTAGCCAAAGCCAAAGAAGACTTTTTAAGAAAATGGGAAAGCCCCCCTCAGGTATCAGTCATTTAAGCATTCAATAATTTTCTCTATTGCGTTTTTTTGTATAATGTTGTCAGTGTGTAATGACCAGTACAGAAAACAGAAGTAGTTTAATACAATTTTCAAAGGAGTTTCCATTTGTAATGTCAGTTTTGTCCTTGAAGTTCATCAGCAAACACTCTAGGGTCTTCTCCAGATCTGAGCTGATGAAATGCTCCTACTGAACAACAACTTTCTCCTACTGAGAATTATGTTCACCAGCAACAGGACAAGACTCAAAATCTATCAGCATGTTTTAGCTGTTTTTTTATAACACAGAATATTGGCACATCTGCAACTTACTCTATTAATAATTTCCTCCATGGTATTAAGGGGAATTTAGAGCATTGTCTAGTGCATGGGGATTGGGGGCAGGTTAAGAAGCTTGTTAGAGAGAAATCTTTGAAGAGTTGACCTTGTAGGTTTGGGGTTTTGGGAAGGGTTGTTGTTTTTAAAGCAGCAGTTGAAATGCTATGGTAATGAATATCTGAGAAAATTTATGTTCTCTCCAGACAACTCTCATGTAGAATTGTCTCTACAGCTTGGGGTTTTCTGCATGTTCTAATATTCTTGTTTGTGTTTGTGAAGCACGAGAGGGTTGTTTGTCTGCATGTTGAATTCATGATCTGTTTACTGCTAAATGTTTCTTACTAAGCATGTGTCATCTGTATGGACAAATCACAGAAGTGGTGATACAGTTCAGTTACTTCTTTTTCAGTTTTAATGAGTGTAATGTAAAGTTTTCTATTAAAATTTGCCAGGCTTGAAATTATAACAACACTATAGCTGCTTATAGTTGTCTTTGATAAATACAGTTTTATTCAATTTTCTTTCATAAATGAACTCAGTTCGTACAGTTAAAATTGCTTTTGAGTATTACATTGTAAATAATGTCATTATATTCTCGTACATGTAGAACACTGCTGGCCTAGATGATTTTGAGAGGCAAAAAACCCTTGGAACAGGATCATTTGGGAGAGTTATGATGGTGAAACATAAAGCCACAGAACAGTATTATGCTATGAAGATACTGGACAAACAGAAGGTTGGTGTGGGTTTTGTGGTACAAAAGTTTGATGTGGACAGAGATCTGGTAACTTTGTTACACTTTGCTTTTTGATTTATCCCACTTGAATACTGGTAATACTTTAAACAGTTGACTTTTTTACCCAGCAAACTTAGTTGTTGGGATTGTGGAGAATTCTTACAGTGGCCAATAGCATTAATGTTGGGCTGAAGAAGCTCTAAGTAGTGTCCAAGGCATTAATTAAATATTACCAGTTAAGTTCTTTGCTTATTTTTGTAAGGTGGCCTGTTTATTCTTTGGCTAAAGTGAAATGTAGTGCTGTAGTTAAATAAAGAAATAAATACGCTTTTTCTGGGTAGCTCAAAATTCTAGAAGACTCTTTGGATCAGATATTGTCAAAATTTTAATTTGGGAACTATAATTTAACAAATTGTTTACACAAATAATTTCTTTTCTATTCTTGATCCCATGAGGATCAAGATGCATACTTTTTGTATGCATAATTATATAATAATCCTGTTGCATCTATAGTAACTGCATAGATAGAACAGTCTCTCAGAACAGCTGTCATATAATAGATGTTTTCTGTATTGAAAATTTAAGTGCTGTAGTCTGAATCTGTATTGTTATTCCAACCTGATTTTTTTAACAGCTTATTACTTTTAGATTAAGTAAGTGGTGTCATTTGATGAAGTTCAAATTTTAAATAAAATAGAATTCTAGAGAAGTATTTTTAAGAAATTTATCAATATAATTAGTTTTTAATGGTTTTGACAAGTTTTTCAAATGTACATTATTCAGATTAGTATACTCTAAGATTCTCAATATAAGAGCTCTTCTTATAAGGAACTGTGCACAACTTTGCTACTGTATGACAAAGACCATATTAAGAAAATACCAATCTGGCAAAGAGAATTTAATAATCAGCAACTGACAAAATGAAAGTCAGCGCTGTGGCAATGTGGACTCTTGTACTTAAGCATTATTACATTCCTGAGTAATTTTATATAATGGAGCTATGGCGGTGGCATAATCAAACCATTTCCCCTGAATTGCACTTCCAATATTCTTTGCGTACGATTTGGGGTCCTGGACCTTGAATAATGTGTCATTTAATTAAAGACTGCTTTACGATGGTCAGGCAAGAAGAAACTAGTGTAAACTTGCCTTTTTGTGTCAATTCTGGCATTATTTTTTTACTTGGAAAAGCTCAATTTTTTGCAACTTCAGCATTCTCCTGTAACAATGGTTTTTAACTTTTATTTAAAAAAAGAATCCAATTAAATTCAAAAGGTCTTCCACCATAGTACAACTGAAAGAGAGCTCAGATTATTTCCATCCATGTGGAAATTTACCTCCTTACTTCAGTAAGGCTCGGGGCATCCTACGGGGACCGTTGCTGTAACACAAGGTGCAATAAGCATCCCACTGCTGGAGGTGTTCAAGGCCAGGCTGGATGGGGCTTTGAGCAACCTGCTCTGGTGGGAGGTGTCCCTGCCCGTGGCAGGGGGGTCAGAATTTGATGATCTTTAAGGTCCCTCCCAACCTGATCTATTCTATGATTCTGCCATAATGCTGCCATAAAAATAGTCTGAAGATTTTAAAAAAAAAATTAAAAATTTAATTGAACTTTTTACTGCCTCTCAGCCTAAAATAAATTGGAAAGCTAGAGCTATAAAATTATCTGGGAAAAGCAAACATTTATATTTTTAATGATTGCAATGGACTTGCAGTAAAAATTCGCAATGTTAAAGATGTTTGCATCCACATATTAGTCTTCTATTAGAAAATTAGAGGATTTGTCTATAATCAGAAGCCTGAAGTGGTCCTTTGTGAAATACACACTTTTTCAACTCAGCATATGTCATTATATATTTATGTGTTCTATTAGAAATATATTTGTGTTCTGTTAATATCTTCTATTAATTGATCAAAAAATAGGAGATAGTTTAAGAAGAACATATTTCTGTCACTTTGTATATTATAGAAAACATACAGATGTACGAAATTAGGTAATGTGAAGGCTGCCTAATTTTTCGTTTTCATTTCACTTGAAATAAGAGAAAGCATATTGCTTGTCCTTTTGTTGGACAACAATCTTATGCTTGGTTTATCAGGTTATGAATAAAAAAAAAAAAAAAGAGAGATATACCCAGTAGTTCTGTGTGTAGGTTTGCTATTCCTTTATTTGTCTGCCTTGGTTTAGGCAGGCTGCAACGTAACATTGCTTGGCTAGTTTCATTACCTAATTGTTTCTGGAAAGAAAATATTGTTAATAAAAGCTCAGACACAAACAAGCTGTTGGAGAGTCTGCTGTTACCAGATATCATTTGATCTACAGGAAGCTGTCATTGGACATGCCCCAAGCTCGAGCTTAAATGTGAGCAAAGGCATGTGATCTGAGGCTCCAGTTTGATATTGTGTTCAACAGCAGCTTCAGCCCGTGGCGTTGCTGCCTTCACCCTACAGTGTCTGACCAGCAGAAGATGCAGGGAGGGTGGTAAAGTCTTGTCTGACGTTGCATCTGAACACTTCACAGTATCAAAATAAAACCTTAGCTTGCTTGCTTTGCTGGCCAAGATCATGCCAGTACCGTAGTGTTTCAGAGGTGAAGGGGACGCTTCCCACAAATGAGCTAATTTGAGAAAATCTTTTATTTATTGCTAAAGATCCATGATTCAAAAGAGATTTAATATTTTTAATTCAGTATTTCTTTTGAATGGCGTTTATTTCAGAGCAGTAGTGGGGTTTTTTTATAGGTACTACCTTTAGCATCTAAAAATTGAATTTATACACAGTTTCAGTCAGGGTTGGAGTATCTTGGTTATCTTTTATTTATAGCAGTTAGATTTGATTTCTGAACATGTAAAATCAGACTTGTTTTGACTTGGAACATTTTCTCCTTGTTTCCTATGAAAAAAAAAATGACTTGGAAGTCATGCCATTCTCGACATATAGATAAATTTTGCACTAGGGATTAAATAAAATGGAACAAATTGATTATTTAATGTTGGAGTTTAACACAAGGAAACCAATTGTTAATTACTGGGAAAGAGCAATGATCAGAAATCTGCTACTCACTGCCTTGTTAGCAGTGTAACATTATCATGGATTCCAAGAATTTAGCATTTAATTTTTTTAATACTTTTGCTGAGTGCTTTGCTAAGCAGAAAGGCAAAAACCCATTGAAAGGTCTGGCAGAAGTAACTGCCAGTCTTGTTTATGAGACTGGAGCTTTTGAATTTGTATTCTCCTTAGTCTTCTCCTCACTAATGTGGGAGCTATGTAAAATAAGTCAGTTTACTCCTGTTCACACATAACAAATTCATAATGAAATGTGTTTGACACAGTTTCCTGCCTGCCTTAGCAAAGGGTCCAAAGATCAAATGCATTTTATTGAACTGTTATCTTGCTGTAGAAGTATCTCCATTACAATTGCAAGCAATTCTTAAGAAAATATAAAGAGGTGTTTTCTTTACTGATTCCTATACTCAGCACCTAGTAAGAAACACTATTTCTAGTGTTATCTGCAAATCATATTGCATGAGTATTACTCTCTAAAATGTTGTTAAACTTTTTAATCCTTTCTTGGCATCATGGCACCATTATTGTACTAGTAATCCATAAGGCTTATAGTTATCTGTAAAGTTACAAGCTTGTTTCCAACTAATTGTTTTGCACTGAAAAATTTACCAGCAACTAGAAAATGTCATAATCTAACTGACGATTGCTTTTTTTCTCCTAGGTCGTCAAACTGAAGCAAATAGAACACACACTGAATGAGAAGAGAATATTGCAAGCAGTGAACTTTCCTTTCCTTGTAAAACTGGAGTATTCTTTTAAGGTAATCGTTATTTTGAAAGTAGTTCCTTGGGCTTCAGGGAAAGGCATGCTCAGACTTTAGATATTAAAACATACAAATTTTACAGTACAATTTTTGTTTTCAAAGATGTTTCACTTGGCACTGTTACCAGGTCTTGAGCAAGAGTTCCTGCTGTTGTGTGTACACTTGCATGCACCTCAGTTCATCAGGTGATGAATGAAAGGATATCTTCAAATAAATAAATAAAACTTAAACTCATAGAAATTTCCCTTGTTTGGGATGGAAACTGGCTTTTGTATACAACAGAGACCTTTTAGGCATCATTCTGTCTTCGAGAGGAACCAAAGGATGTATTTCTGTACCAATGTATGGAATGGTAAATTTGTAGTTGTTCTGCAAACTTTTCCTTGAGATTTATACCTGAGGCAGGTCTTAATGACGATCTTAACCATGAAGGAAAGAACTTTGAGGTTAGCTTCTAATTCATGACTGTACGTGCTAGTCAGTCAGTAAAGAAATTGAGAGTTTGCCTAATTTATGGAGTGATATGTGTTCTGTATATATTTCCTTCTGTGTTTGGGTTTTTTTTCTTTCTTAATACTGTTTAAAATTAACAAATACATTCTACCTTAATCTTTACAGTTATTAGGGCTGGGTCTGGGGGAGGTGAGAATACCTCAGGTTGTCAATTTTGAACTTCGAAGAGTGCAATGTCTTGCAGTAGGCATCTTATGCTCTCTACCTTCAGGTTACTTATGCACCTGAAGGTGCTGAAGATTCTGTGTCAGGAACTCACTAATTGTCTTTGTTCACATATATTCATATATATTCATATATTCTTGAGATATATTTTGTCATGTGTGTCTGCACTTCTTCAAGAATTTGTACCTGTATTGCTTTATATTTGTTAAGGTCACTGGATGGCTACAATTTTTCATTTTCATTCTTTAACAAAATATACTGTATCTAGGAATTATAGAGACTATGGGATGCCTGATATGTATATGTATGTGTTTGCTTGCTTCCTTAGGACAATTCTAATTTATACATGGTAATGGAGTATGTTCCTGGTGGTGAAATGTTTTCACATCTAAGAAGAATCGGGAGGTTCAGGTAAGAGTAGTAATGACATTTATTCCTTTAAAAAGGCTTATGTTGCTAATTTGGGAAGAGGGTTTTATAAAATTTGTTAGTATGAAGAAAAAATTCTGAAGGGGTAAGTGCATTAACCCCTCTTTCATAGACTTACCTAATCAAGCAATGAAAAACTTGTAATTATTTCTTATTTTTCAATTAGTTAATGCACGATAAAATCTTGGAATTCCTATTATATTGTCACTGAAATTTATGATAGTTTCTAAAAGTTAAATTTGAATTCTAAGCTCTGTATTGTGGGATGTGATTTGTATGTGTATTTTAGCTGTAAGACTTAATTAAATTTAGAGAATGAGTGCACCAATTCGACAATGATTGCTGTTTGTGCTTTTTTTTGTCCTGTTGCACAGTAAAAGAACCAGTTAAAAGATACTTAATTTGTCTATCCCTGGCAGTTACATGGTTGTTTCAGTATCTTAGCATAGCACTGGGGTACTTAATATTCTTTTAATTCTTCACAGTGAACCACATGCACGGTTTTATGCAGCTCAGATAGTGCTAACATTTGAGTACCTCCATTCATTAGACCTCATCTACAGAGATCTAAAGCCTGAAAATCTTTTAATTGATCAGCAAGGATACATCCAGGTATGATATTCTTCATATATTTAGGTAGTGGAGTCTTGTCTTACAGTGTAGGGTTAGGTAATTCTAGTAAATGTGTTTAGAATAAATGGTGTGAAGCTGGTTGGCATGTTAGCATGTATTCAGGCAGCATTAAACTGCCCTATTGCTTTCAAATGGTTAAAACCATTGGATTGTACTTCCTCTGACTAAAATTAAGCATGCACAATGGAGCTGCCTGCAGTTGAGCGAGGTGTCAAGGTTTCCCTTGGGGTCTGTGGTGAGAAGTAGGTTCATCTGACCTATTTTATACCTGTGCCCTAGAAGAAGATGAAAGGTGCCCTAAAATGTCTGATTCTCTGCATTGTCTGTATAAGTAGTTTAGGATAACCAGCTTAGATATCAACACCGACACTATAGTAGTGTGACACTATAGGGTGAATCCCACTCTTGAAGAGTTCTAACCTTCTCCCCACATCGGAAGTAAGAGCTGAGTTGAGATCAGATCAGAATTGCAGTGCTGACAATGACAACTTTTGTTTTTCAGCCTATTGCAGCACCTCCTCATCTTCCTTTTTGCTCTTATGTTTTTGACCTAAATGGCAAATGGGAAGGTGGTAATACGGGAACAAACACTCTGCAATGCTTAAATGGCCTTAAACTATAGAAGCTTTTCTTTCCTTATTGCGTCACCTTTTGCCATAACAGAATCTAACAGGAAAATACATAGTAAAAATGTTTGAGTGAATTGGAAAAGATTCATATCTTACATTGTTTATAACTGTAAAATAATTTTGCACGGAGAATAAATTGACACTGTAGGGAGAAGAGAAATGCAAGTTCTATTACAGTACTTGGGGAGCATCATTAATGTAAAGCTATGAATGGCTTACTCCAGAATTGGCAACTCTATATGCAACACTATGTTTTTGTGGTGGGGGCAAACTGCAAATGAAAATGGATTCAGCTGTCACTCTTCCCATGTGAGGCCAGCTCAATTCTGCTTCTGAACAGAGAAGGGGCTTTGTGTTCATATGTTGATACTGCAGCTCCAACTAAATTTTGTTTAGAAACTCCCTTGCTTTTCTTTTTTAATTTTAAAGCCAATACCGTTTGTCCCATGCCTGCAGTGTATTCTTCTTACGTAGACTGAGGGCATTCAGAAACACAGAAACGATTCTTTGCTGACTGAAGCAGGTGTGCCTAGTCAGTGCATCACCCCCTCCATTCAATTCTAGCCATGATTGCTGCTGTTTCTATCAAAAATGAAGCAAAAGCTGCCTTGATAGTTTAGAACTTAGCTTGTTAAATTGTGACGTTAGTGTATCGGAAACATCAGCATGTGTTATTGTGTAATTAGCAATGATTATCGTTGTGGTACACTGTATTTTCTCAGGGAATGGGTTGAAAATAATTCCAAAAGAAGGAAACAAAAGAAACAGATCCCCAGACAAGCATAGACTTGATATCTTGAAACTCATCCCAGAATTTCGCATGTAACTCCCTGGCTTCCATACGTATTGCACAATATAGTCCAGGAAAAATCACAGAGAAGATGATACTGCATACAGAGTTCTGAAAACTTACTGCAGAAAACATGACAAATGGTATGAAAAATTTATAGTGGACAAGAACTTGCCATTTGTGAATACATTTTCCCCTAGTCCTCAAATAAACAAGCTTGACTCTGGTGATGCTTTCAAAGATACTCAGAATCAAAAATTACTGGAAGACCTCTTTTATGTTGTCTTGTTCCCACACTAATTTTATATATAACCTTTATACACTTATGCAATAGAATTCTAAATTTACAAGACTGGTAGATATCTTTACCCTTTTTGTGATTCTTTTATTTATTAACTAAAGGAAAAGATAAATATTTTGTTCATGTTCTTTAAACTTTCAGCAGTGTAAACAGTCTGATGTGAAACATATAAGAGAAATTATTAATGTAATTGCAGTACATGTGGAAGATTACTAAGCCATAGTTCCTACTGATGTTTTTAAATTATAATTAGGAGTCTGTGTCAGGAGGGAAATATGTATTTAGTGTTATTTATTAATTTTATCACAAGAAACCTTTTATCTATCTGAATTCGAAGTATCAAAAGGACTGTCTACTAAAGGTACATCTGACAATATGATACTATGTGATTTGAGAAACAGATTTTCGCTCTGTATGAAATAGCTTTCCAAAATATTCCAAAAGTACTTAATTTTAAATTTCTTTATAGAAATGCAGTTACAGTCAATTTATTTCTTCTGATGACAGGTCACGGACTTTGGCTTTGCAAAAAGAGTAAAAGGAAGAACTTGGACGTTATGTGGTACTCCAGAATACCTGGCACCTGAAATAATTCTTAGCAAGGTACTTTGTCTTGTCATTCAGCCATGCATTTGATGCCATTAAGACTTATCACACAGTTATTAAGCTATGAGGGATAAGCAATTGGTGATACTTCCAAAACTCAGATCTTGATTAGTCATCTCCTTATGAATTACAGAAAATGCCATTGTTGGATTGTGAATATTTTTTTTGTATACTAAAACTTACTACAAAGCATGGATTTTCAGATACTGTACAGAATTTTCTACATATGCTTACCATGTAATTTGTGAAGAGAAAAAGGGATTTAAAGAATCTGTAATTAGGCTATTAACTAGCATCCTTATCAGAACAGCAGATCTGAGTGATTACGTTCTCAAGTGTTAACAGACTAGAACAGGAGCTCCAGAAGTAACAAGAAACCACATATTGGATGAATTGGTAGTCATAGAATCATAGAATGGTTTGGGTTGGAAGGGACCTTAAAGACCACCAAGTTCCAATCCCCCTGCCAGGAGCAGGGACACTTCCTACTAGACCAGGTTCCTCAATGCCCCGTTGAGCCTGGAATTCCTGATCCCTAATCTAAATCTTGTCCTATCATTACACTCCCTCATACAGAGTGTCCCCTGCAATCTTTCCTGTACACCTCCTTTAGGTACTGGAAGGCTGCTATAAGGTCTCCCCGGAGCCTCCTCTTCTCCAGACTGAACAGCTCCAACTCTCTCAGCCTGTCTTCACAAGAGAGGGGCTCCAGTCCTATGATCATTTCACAGCTCTCCACTGGACCCACTCTGACAGGCCCATGACATCCTTATGTTGGGAGCCCCAGAACTGGATGCAGTACTCCAGGTGGGGTCTCATGAGAGTGGAGTAGAGGGGCAGAATCACCTCCCTCAGCCTACTGGCCACACTTTTTTTGTTGCAGCCTTGGTTGGCTTTCTGGGTTGCAAGCATACATTGCTGGGTCATGTTGAACCAACACCCCCAAGTCCTCCTCCTCAGGGCTGCTCTTAATTCATTCTCCACCCAACCTGTATTTCTGCTTGGGATTACCCCACCCTAGATGCAGGACTTGGCCTTGTTGAATTTCATCAGGTTCTTAGGGGCCCACCCCTCAAACCTGTCCAGATCCCTCTGGACGTCCCTTCCCACTAGCTTGTCAATTGCTCCACAAAACTTGGTATTGTCAGCAAACTCGCTGAGGGTACACTCTGTCCCACTGTCCGTGTTGCTGACAAAGCACCAGTCCCAGTACCCACCTCTGAGGAACACCACCCATCTTCAAATAGCTAGTTGAAGAGTGCTTCAGGTTTAAGGCACTTGATGTGAAATCAAACATGACAAACCACTGGGTTTACATGTGCAGTACACGCAGTCCAAGCTTACTGTTGATCCAGTTGTGTCTAGTACTAGCACTAAGAGCTTGAACATAAAAGAAATACTATTTATCATATAGCTGTTCATCTGTAGCCTTTTGTGTTTTTCAAAGAAAGAATATGTTAAATTATGCATTCAATATGTGGTGTAATGAAATGTTGTTTAGACCTTTGCAGGTTTAAAAGTTAACCAAAAATATTTTTATTTGGGGAGAAAAAGTTCATTATTTGCAGCCCGTTTGCACCTATGCAGCTAAAGCAGCAGAAGAAATTGCAATGTGTTTGCTACAAATTCTCCGTTTTAGGTTTTCCAGGAGAGACTGGGTCTTAGCCATAAGCTTTGTAAAAGAGAACACAAATTGATGTGGTTGGTGTCTCTTGTAATATTAAGTTGGATCTACTACTGATTTTATGTTCAGGCTTTAAAGATCAGATCACAAATGACTCTATAACAGCTGATTTTCTGTCACTTAGGGAGTTTTGTCACATCGGTGTAAAGACATCAGTGAAGCTCAGCACAGGAATGTGTGCAAAATGTTTCACTCTCGTCACCGAGAGCGTTTTAGGCTTTATAAGGCTTTAAGTATGTTGCTGTTGGAATCTCTGAGCTTCACTTTAGTTTGAACTAGGCTGTAAGTTCTGTATTAAACAAGCAATAACACATTTGCTTTCTTTGCATTGCATAGATATGTATTGAAACTCTTAAACTATGTTAGAATTGTACTAGCAGTGGTGTTTCTTCCTTTATCTAGGGTTACAACAAGGCAGTGGATTGGTGGGCATTAGGAGTGTTAATCTATGAAATGGCAGCTGGATATCCCCCATTCTTTGCAGATCAGCCCATTCAAATTTATGAGAAGATTGTGTCTGGCAAGGTGAGTGAAGGCTCTGTGTGTTTTTGCAAATACAGGTTTTTGTCTGTGCAGAACTTGATTTTTTGTGTGGAGCAGATGTAGAATTTGCTGGCTACTAGGCAGGGAGCAATTTTGAAAGAATATAGGAAAAGTAAGCACAGATATTGTTACAGTGATATTTAAAATTAAAGTTCTGAAAATCTGGTCCCTGCTTTCAAATTTAAAATGTAAGTTATTTATGGACAATGTGGTATTAAATCCTTTTATGCTTGGATAAAAATGATCCAACAACTATTAACAACTCTATAGCTGTATGCTGAATTAGCCTAGCTATTTTCTTTTCTAGAAATATTTTTGTAGCTTTTGAGAAGCTCTAAAGAGTTTCCATAATTCATAGTAGGTTTCTTTACTCCTGTAGTTCAAGAAATGTTTAATGTTCTGTTCAGCCTTCATTGTTACATAAATTTTTTAAAAAGCATTTCCAACTTTTCCCTTTTATTTTTCATGAATATCTCTTAGTGTGCCAGCATAAAAATGTGATCATTCTATTTCTCCTTCTGGGCAGTGTTGTCTCTTTGTGTTTCTTTAGCTTACTTGAGTTGTTACAGATCTTCTCTTCCTTGTTGTTGCATAAATACATGTTGTGCTGTACCTTATATACTTCTGTAATTCTGACCAAGAGAAACACCTCAGTAGGCCCCATGGTGCACTGCAAGAGGGGAGACTCCTTGCCTAGGACCTTATTTAAATCACAAAGGTGGTTGCTCTTTGAAAGGCTAAAATACTGTGACCCTTCAGCTGTCTCCATGAATATATAGGTATTAATTTATGAAGATATATTTAAAAAAAATATTTATCCTGGAAACTAGAAAAACTTGGGCGTTTTTTGCAGTCCTATCTAATTTGTTTGACATTTGTACTTTTGATCATCTGCCTCCTTTACTGAGCCCATGGATAGATGGTTGCAGAAACAACACTGGACTCAGACTCTGGGAATTGCCACATTCAGTTCTCAGCTGGCACTATGTTTCCTCTATAACCTTAAGTCTTTCATTTAATCTGCCTCATGTGTTTAGTTCTCTGCTTAAACAACTTGAGTTAATGTTTCCTTCTCAGCTGTCTAGATATTGCATTCATAAAAACCTGTGAATTTCTCATGTACTACAATAGTGACAGGCAAACTGAAACAGTGTCCTTGATTATCAGACCTCTTGATATTTGCAGCATCTTTTTATGTTAAATAATTCACTGTTCTGCATTTATGTCATAACTGATCAGGAAAATATAGGTAGTGTCAAACGCTGAAACTACAGGCATGACAGTTCTTCTTTTTCTCTCTTCCATCTCAAATGGTGTCAGTGGATCTTTTGCTAATAAAACCATATACAATTACATCCCATAAATTTTCTTCAAATATTTCTCAGCCAGGTTTGAATTACTTGTATTGGCAAGTCACTTGGGCTATCTTCAAATAGTGCTATGTTACTTATGTGAGACTTTTGATGTTGGTGTATTTGGTTATCAGAAACAGGTTACAGTACAGCATAAAGTTTTCACATGATAACTGAATATTGAGCAATTTCATTGTGTCTATATGTTTATATGCTGTGTATATGCTATACTATATTGTATCTCCTGTGTGCATGTGTATATAATATAATCTAAAAATGTGTTCTGAGAAAATAGTTGAGAATGCTTTGAGCTGAGACACCAAGTTAAATTAGCTTTTTATCATTACATTAAATTAGTATTTTTCTCAATCAGATCTAGAAACTTCCAGTTCAAAAAATAGTACATGCACAAGGTAGTGCTACAGATAAAGGCTCTGTGAAATGGAAATACATGTGTGATAATGATCCTCTCTCTTTTTATGCATTCCTACTTGATTTGTTTTTCAAGGAAGAAGAGAAAATAGCCCTAATATTTCCTTTTGTGTGAACGCTGTTTTATTTCACAGGGGGAAGAACCAAATTTTATGTTGTTTTTTAATGTTGTGGATGTGTATTTTTAGGTAAGGTTCCCATCACACTTCAGTTCAGACCTAAAGGATCTTCTAAGAAATTTACTCCAGGTAGATTTGACCAAACGATATGGAAATCTCAAGAATGGTGTAAACGACATAAAGAATCACAAGTGGTTTGCAACTACAGATTGGATTGCCATTTATCAGAGAAAGGTAAGACCCTTCCTGATTAAAACTACTACAGGTCTTTAAGGGGTTGAAATAAAATGGAGTCCCCTTCTTTGGAGATTTTCAAGACCCGTCTGGATGCAGTCCTGAGTAACATGCTCTGACATGCTCTAGGCAATCCTGCTTCAGCAGGGGAGTTGGACTAGATGATCTCTACGGTCCCTTCCAACTCTAAAAAATTCAGTGAAATTCAGTGAAAATTTCTAGTTATTTTGCTTATTTTTGCTTTCTGAAATCTATCACTTTTAAACTAAGAAAAGGTGAAAGTAGTTCAATCTTTAACATTCTGAAGGGTTTATATTGATTGAATTATGCTTGTTTCTTGGTAGTATTTTTTCCTGGACCTCTGTGTACGTTCATGTTCTCTTAACAGGTGTTGTGCTTTAGTCTATTTCTGGAATATCTCAGAATGAGCCATCTCCCGCCTCTCGCTTTCTATTTAACCCCTGCCTTAGTGGCATCTATAAATACTTCTCCACAGCAGAGAGGAATCTGTTTTCCTTTCCAGCTAGGTCTTAGCAGTCAGACTGTGCTTCAGTGTGCAGGAGCTCTAGCCAAAGCTGGAGCTTTGCTTTTGCTGCTAAAGTATGCTCCCTCCTTCTTGCTCTTGCGTTATCAGAGATTGGGACAGGGTGAGATGCAGAGAGCATTTACTCAGTCTTCATGTGTCTGCTGAGGATCTGACACTGCACTTGAATTGGCTGCTGTTCCATCAGCTGCAGTAATGGAGGGAGCCCTGATGAATGTTATTTTCTGGCATTTTTTTAGAATGGTTTTCTAGCCCTGCTTGACCAACATGATTTGCAATGTGGTTTGGTCCATGCCCAGTTTGCACTGTGAACTTCAGGCTTGCATAATAATGGAAGCAACAGAATTGAGAATATTTTCAGAGCATGAGCAGCCATTAAAATACTGGTTTGAGAGATGCACATTACTGGCTGCCAGGATGAATGAAACAGAGCTGCGAGAGGAAACTGGAGAAAGGGATGGGGATGATGACAATTCAGACTAGGTCTGTCTTCCAGTAGCTCCAGAGCTCCCATTCCCCTTCAAGGTAGAGTCCAAGTATCTGTATAGTAGTGAGTTACTAGAAACAGATTAAGAGATGATTTTTTTCTCCCATATACAACCTCTGAATTCTTGTTTTTTCAATAGACAACAATGAAAGACTAAAATAACTTAATTGCTGTTGTCCCAGAACACTCGGCTGGAGAAATAATTTTGTGTCCAGATATTGGTAAAAAGCTTAGAATCAAGCGATAACATTTCAAGGAATTGGTTGACATGGTTGAAATGCTAAATCTTGATTATAGAGGCCTGAACTTGCTGCTGGAACAGCAGTATTTTAAAGGCCAAACCTAAACACTAACAATAGTTTCTAAAAAGAAACTGGTTGTTTGGCTACACACACTGACAGTACAGTTGTTGTAGTATTCACTATTGTAATAATTACTAGAAGACAGGGTACAATTAACACATCTTGTATTCTTTCTATTTATTAAGTATAGATGTTTTAAGAGAAGATTCCCTATTGCAGAATTGTAATTACCTGTTCTTTGCTTTTTTTTAATGCCTGTTTACAAGGCAGTTTTATATGCACTGAGTTTCATTTCCCAGTATGCTGGCTGGGCACCCCCAAGCCCCATAATATTAAATCAGATGTTTTAATAGCATGCTAAATATTTTTAGCATTTCTAGT
Organism: Scolopax mira; assembly: GCA_004320125.1. Lineage (NCBI taxonomy): Eukaryota > Metazoa > Chordata > Aves > Charadriiformes > Scolopacidae > Scolopax > Scolopax mira. The sequence goes on from BJBW01000833.1 coordinate 83,482, forward strand.
GCACTGCTGTAGAGAATTTCTTTCACAGAAACAAGAAATATTTTAAAACGTGAACTAATAGTACAGTCAGAATAGCTATTACTAGTTTTAAAGAACAGAAAACTGATGCTGAGTTTGAAGCTTCTAGTTACAAGAAATAAATACTGTAATACTAAGGGTCTGAAACAACAGCACATACTGTGCTATCATTTAAGCAGTCATGGAAATACAGCAATAAACTTCGGATTTATACGAGCTTTTCACAGTGGCTGTTACCACAGCATGTATTTTCCTGAATAAATGTGGTGTTCCCTGGCAGCTAATGTAATGTGAATAATTTGTTATGCTACAGTCATAAGTGAACCAGCCAATTCCTTAATATTTCAGATAAGATCAAGTCTTGTTTTATGTTTGTGTAGCTGTTTGTTAAAATGCTGCCTGATAATATGGTTTTATTTAGGGCCAAACAAGTATTTTTGCCATAAACTAGCATTATCTCTGCAATCTCCGTTACATGATTTCCTTAGTGAAGATAATAGGAAGAAGTCTGAGGCATCTCATTTGAATGTGTTCTAAAATTCCAGCAGTAAATAAGATATTTTTTGTGCTCTGAGCTTTGTTATAAGTAAGTAAATGAAAATCAATTTGAGTAGACACAGAGACAGAATGTGGGAAATGAGTAAGTGTGTGGCTTTGTAGGTTAGGTATGTATATAGACTGTGTATTCTCTCAGGATAAGTCACCTAAAGACATATATTGTTTTAGCAGTAAAAGGATACACACCTGACAATTGTAGCAGTCTATAAATGCAGAAAGTTATTGTTATTTCTTGGGGGTGTATAGTGTTATCACCCAAAGTCATCAGAGTTTAATTTGTATTAGTCTGTGCTGTACCTCTACAATTTACTGATATGTACACACACACACACACACACACACACACACACACACACACACACACACACACACACACACACACACACCCCCACCCTGTTTAATAGAATCTTGCCTTCTTCCTGATCTTCCATTCTCTCTAGTCCCTTCCTTACCATCCATTCTTCATATTTGCTTCCTGTCAACCCCAAACCCTGCCTACTCCTTTCAGCAGGCAGTTGATTCTAAAAGTTGAGTTATTTTAAGAAGTAATTAAGCTTAATTTTGAACTTTATGAGAGGAGACAGATTAGAAGATTAAGATTTGAATTCATACTAGCTGAGTGAAGATGGTATTTTGTAGTCTGTTCCCTAAAATGGCATGTTAAGCATCTGCAAATTGGGAACAACTTCTTTATCTTTTTTCTTTATATTTTTTTTTCCCCTGGCTGTGCTGGGGCAGCATAAGCTGTTAGCCAGTGAAAATGCAGGTCTGTCCCTGTGCAGACCTGTATCTTCAGTTTAACCTCCAAGGTAAGTGGAGGCTGAAATGCACTAGTTGGGACAGAGAGACTGAGAACATTAAATTGTAGCTAGGCCCAAGGATTTTGTGTTTAAGGTCAACCTCAAAAAGCTGCAGGTTCCCTCAACTTTAAGAATCCGCAGTGAAGAGGGTCCTTGGAAAATGACTGATTCCAGTACCTGAGTGTGAATGGCTCACTGCCATGCAGGTGACAGGAGATGTGCCCAATCTCAAGGCTAATGGAGAATATACGTGGATTTGAGAAGATGTGCAGGCCGCCTTTACCAGAAGGGGTTTTCCATCCTCGCTTAGAGCTGCATTGACTTCCTGTACAATTTCTGAGTGACCCCTTCAAGCCATTGCTAGTTTTGAGAAGGCTTTCATTTCTCACAGTTGGGTCCCAGGAGGAACTTTGTAGGAGGTGCAGAACGAAACGTTTTAAACTTGTATTAGGTTAGTTTTTATTTGGAAATGGAGGATTTTTGGGAGTAGGAGGAGAGGGGCTCCAAACAGCCCTGAGATTTCTGAGTTGTGTTGATGGCAATCAATCAGCTTCTCTGCTTCTGCCCTGTGGCTGTCAGATGCAGCCCTTGCTGCACTGGGAGCTGCACCACGCTGCTGGTGAGCTGAGAGCATGGTCTGTTCTGCAAGAACAGAACTAAACTTTGGGTTTACGTAGAAGTAATTTTTTATTGATGTTTGTCTGGGAGATATTAGTCTTTTTCGACTTCGTATTAGTCTGGTTTTATGTACGTGCCACAACTTTAAGCTGGTTCACTGTAATACCTGGTTTCTTGGCAAGTTTAGAGGAGTAATGGGAATATCGTTGTGCTCATTATCACAGAATTATCTAGAATCTAGAATTATTGGGTTGATAACATTTCATGTGTGCTTTTTTTTTTCTTCCTCAAATACAGGTAGAAGCTCCGTTCATACCAAAGTGCAGAGGCCCTGGAGATACCAGCAACTTTGATGACTATGAAGAAGAAGATATTCGTGCGTCTCTAACAGAAAAATGTGCAAAAGAATTTGCTGATTTTTAGTAGGCATAAGAGGACAAGATGACATCAGGGCTCACATTGGGATCTTTGCACTCTGTTAACAGATGAGGTGGAGCTGAGACCATCATATGTCAAAACAGTTACCTAGTTACTTCATTCCACAAAGCTGACTGAGGTCTTTATTGCCATCTTCCATGTGTGCAGGTTGCACCAACCCTTCTAACTAGGCACAATTAAGCAAGCACTGTTTGTGCAGTAACACAGAATAATAGACCACTTTCCTACTTAACTTTGGTTTCTGTCGTTCTTTGTTTCTGTGTATTGTTCATTTTCCCCCTTTAAAATGAAGTAGTTTTTTACCCAAGAATGCTCCATTTTATTTTGAATAATGTATTATTTGTGTGAGTGAAATGGAAGGTGTTGCGGCTAGTGTGGTTTAGACTGAAGTGAAAGATAAATGTTGCTTCTAGTCTGTGCCAGCCAATAATTCTTGTCTGTCTTGTGTCTGATGCTACAATTTATAATAATTTTTTGCGTAGCTCAGACTAAACCTAGCCAACATTTTTAGCGTTTTTGAAGGTAGTATTTATCGCCATATAAATGTCTGCTAAATTAACTTAAAAACATTTCTTCCTGGAGACTGACCAAAATTCAGTAGAATCGATGGGATGGCTTAAGTAGGGGACAGTAGCTAGACCCCGTGCCTTGGTTTTCTACATCCCTGCAGTTTTCGTCACTGCCTCCTTCCTTTGTATTTCCCACCTGGGCAGTAGGTCAGTTGCCATAACCAGGCTGTACCACGGAAAGCTTGCAGTCTCGCGAGAGGGAGTAATCCACCTGGTCTGGATTTTGGACCATGTTTAACCAAGTCGACTTACCAGCATTTCAGTTGGCAGGTATGAAATGGCTTTTTTAAGAACGTGAACCCTAAACTCTTAAAGGAAGCTTTGGTCAGTATTGTAGAGAATACGATTCATTTTGATTCACCGGTGGGTTTTTTTTGTTTGTTGTTTGTTTTGTTTTGTTTCGTTTTTAAAAAAAAAGCCAATATTTGGGCTCCCAAAATATTCCTTGTTTTGAGCCTTTTTTTGATTAAAAAAGGCGTCCATTAAAATGAAAACCACCACACCACAAAAAGTAAAATGCGCTCTGCCATTAGCTATGAAAAACAAATGGTTTAGCAAATGCAAAATAATGTTCTAGATGCATTGCTGGATGAACACGGTTATTTTTTGTTAGCTGTTAAGAATAAGAGGTTATTGCCAAGTTTTTATTCTGGTATACTATATTAGTAAACTGAGGATGGAGTACTGCTACAATCATTTTCTTTTTAACTACAGCACTTCATTCTCGAAGAAAAGAGACAAAGTTTAAAAACTGCAACAGCTGGGTTTGTTTTAGTTGCGTTGTGTCTTCATTTCTAACCTACTTTCTTTCAATCAAACAGAATGTATGGTCACACAGATATAAGTATTTGGGCTTAATTGTTTTGTATACTCTCACCAACTGACTTAAAAGATACTGCTACCATGTGCTAGCTTTGAGCACTTTTACACGTTTATTTCAATGTTAATAATCAGTGGCTCAGCACTTTTTTGGGGGTTGCTTTTAAACTTATTCATAGTAGTTTTATTTGTACACTTGATTCTGGCTGTCTCAGTGACCTGTCTTAAAACAGCACATCTAAACAGTTTAAACTAGGCTCATATTTTATGATAAATTTACATGCATACAAGGATGAATTGTTTTTAAACAACAACAACAACAAAAAGAGCTATATTGATACATAGCCATTGTGTTTGTTTGGACGTCAGTGCAAAGCAGCCACTGGCATTCCTTCCTTTTAATCTGTATGACACTCCTTTAAGAAAAGCCTTTGTAGACTTTTACAAAAAGAGAATGAAACGTACCATCCAACATTCTGTATGTTTAGGTTGTTGAGCATTTTTGCACAACGTCATTAGGAGGCTGACACTGACTGCAGTCTTTGTCCACCCATATTTACATATGTGCAAGAAAAGTATAAGATACTTTGCTGTAGCAAATTTTATGTAACAAAAATATATCGTCACATTAATAAATTTAAAGAAATCCTTTGTATGAAAATGTTAAAATCTTTTGTATTTCATTTAGACCAAGGACATGCTGCTGTATGCTAGCTGTATGCGATAAATTCTACAGTAACTTTGTTGTCGTTTATGAACTTTAAAAGATTTTAATAAATGTTGGAGATCACAATTTGATTCTGTTATGATTTTAATTTTTAATCATTACATTTATAATTCTAGTAAGGCTCAGAGATTTTTCTGTTTTGTAAAATACTGTAATCATTCATCTTGCGTGTACAATAAGACAAAAGTATAGGAAATTGGTTCTGACATGTCTGTCTCACATCCAGATTAAATTCTACGTGGGCATAAGTGGAAAAGTCATCTTAATGCCATGATATTATGCTATTTTTTGATTTTATGAAAATCCTGTTAGAAAGTAAAATACTTTTCCAATATGGCATAATAGACTTCAGTATGGAAATGAGATTCTATTTTGGAAAAGGAGGGGAAGTGTGCAATTTCCAAGGCATTAGTGAGTACATTTGACAATGTGAGTATTATACAACCCTCTCATTTAAACACAGTCATGAAATATAACTACAGAATATTATGTTACCTGTATTTAATTTGAAAAATCCTTTTCACAATATGGAAAAATTGTATATCTATGACAGTAGAAGCTTGTTAATTTTACACATTTGAGGAATTAAGTGTTGAACTATATGGTATATTTTAATTGTACTCTAGTTGTATGTAACTTTCATTTCCAACATAAAGGATTGTATCTCATTAAGTAAATTGCTTTTTTATTATCTTGTCAGTTGCATTAAAACCCTTATTTTTAAATCCTTTAAAGTATTTTACTAATTTTTGCAAATAATTAGATGTTTTTAAGTGCTGCAATAGTGTGCAATATAGTAAACATTTATATACAGAAGTGCAAATTAAATTATGTACAACACTTGTGCTGCTTCTTTGTGAATCAGAATGTTGTATGATGAGAGTCGTTGCATCTCTCCCCCCCACCCCCCCGTCCCACCCTGCAAACGGGTTGAAAGCACGAGGAAGAGGTTACGAAACAGAGTGCGCGTATTGGTGGGGATGCATTAAGCTTTACACTAACTAGGGTGTGTGGAGAACACTTGAGGCATTGTGAGAAGTCAGCGAGTTGGACTTCTTAGACAATCAAAGGCAAGCAAGGTGGTCATTAGCTGCAGTATTGTTTGTCTTCTCATCTTTTCACGTTCAGACTCGATGCTTTTTATTCAAGATAATTGCCTGTTTTTAAACTGTCTGCAGATCCCGCTGTACAAACGTTGTGCTGTGTCTCCTTGTGCTGTGAAACAACTGATAGAAGTAAAGACTGTTCATGGTCTTGGCATTGTCTGTCTTGAGGCTTTTTCTGCAAGTGGTGTTGGGAGAGGCTCTGGTGCCCGCTCTCTCTAGCGCAGCTCCTCCTCTTCCTGCTCTCCCAGCGGCGCTTCGGCCTCTCTGCTTCTGCCGCCGCACGGTCTTCCCTCTCCTCCTTGGTTTAGTGATACAAATGCTATAGTTCTTTTTAAAGACCTTTGAACTTTTTGCTAAAGCTGAGCTAAGAAGCTGCAGAAAGATTGGCTTCTGCTTTGACGGCAGCTCCCAGCAGCAGATTTGAAGGCGTCATTCAAATCTGTTGTCCTTCTGTTTTGCTGTGTGTAAAGAGGACTTATCCCAGAATTCAAGAACCATTCCGTAAGAAACTGGTAAAAAGATGATTCTGTTCTCCAGCTGGGGTGTGTGAGGCTGATCTGGGTGTGGCTGACAAAAAAAAAAATAATTGTATGGCCACTATAGTTTTACAAGCATGGGTCTTGTGGGTCTTGCACATGTTTTTAAAATGTTTTTAATTGACAGCTTGAGGAACGAACTGATGGAGCACCAGTGAGCGCTTCCAGGGAAAGGGTTAAAGCTCCACAAGGATGTCTGAATGTCTTCTAGACAGTAAATATTTGTCATCTTCCATGGGAGCTCTGTAATGTGTTGGGGTTTTAGAAGGATGAGACTGGTATCTTGAGGCAAGATAGGATCTCAAGATAGCTCCCCTTCCTAACTTTTTAATTTGATGATAAATAAAAAATTTGTAATGATATCTGAGGTCTAGTCACATTTTGACCTTTTGTTGCCTTTTTTTTGGTTTTTTTGTATATGACAAGAAAGGATGCCTGCCTGAAGGAAGCTTGCATATATTGAAAATTTAGCTTATTCTTATAATTCATTACTACAAAAAGTTCCTACCTCAGTGGGATAACAACAGCAGCAGAGGTTTCCATGAAATCATTGGGATGAGTTCCCAACAGTCTTATTTCAAAGTAAAATTTCTTTTAGAATCCTTACAGTCTAGTTATCCTATTTCTTTTCCTCAGAGGGTTAAATTCAAACGTTTTTGCAAAAACGTATTTCTAAAAATTGTGTTTGTGTGGCTCTGCTTCAAATTTTAAAAGCAATTTATTTGTGGTGTGGATTTGGATTAGTTCATGGTCAGTGAATCACATAAGAAAGACCCAAATGTGACAAACTTGCACATTCCTTATTAATGCTCAGCTGACAAGATTGAGATTGGTAGTGATCCAGTACCTAAGTGCAAATTCTGCTCTTTGTGTTGAGTAGCTGCCTGGCTGAGGAGAAGGCATCTTTGCTAAGGACAAGGTAGAGAAAACGCTTTGCCTGCCACGTGGACGTGGTTGAAGCACAAAAGCTCTTTGGGGCGCGAAGGTTGTTCTAGCTGGAAGGAGTTTGAGGACGGAGGTTGGTGATCTGTTCCCACACGTACACAACCACGGTCACAGATGTTTTCCTTTGCTGGGAGGTAGAGAGAGAGACTTCTGCCTTTGCTTCCAAGATGCTGTGGAGGACTGCAAAGATACTGTTGGTACGTTGTAGGTACGTTGACTCAAACAGAGCAAGGTCTCAGCAGCCTGGCACATGGTGTACATTCTGATTGTGACCAGACAGTTACGGGAAGAAATACCAGCAATTAGTGCAACAAAGAGAAACCCGGAGTGCTGGAGAGGCTCCAGAAAGTTACCTTTCTGAAATTCTTCCACCATCAATATAGTTTGATTTATTAAAAAAAAAATCCAACACATTTAATGATATATCAATGCTTTGGTCTACAGAGCAATACCACAAGAACTGCCTTCTACTGGAAGTATTGTTCTTTTCTGTCTGTTTACATTGCTATTTTGAATGTATCAAGAGTTATCTAAGTAATAGTTCAACAAAACGAATGCTTGATTGGGATGCCCTTTCAGTTTCTTCCATCTTTACCATCGTCTTTCTACTTGATGTTTGCATAAAGTGGGGATCTGGGTATCAGGGCTCCATTAGTGATAGATAAAATCTTGGATGAATAAACTGACATAATTCACCTATTTCACAGGTGTGTTAATTGAAGTTAAGCAACCAGTATTTGGTTCTCATAAATGCCCAGAATTTATAAAATGAACTTTCTTTCTACTGCCACCTTAAAAAAAACAAAACAAAACAAAAAAAACCCCACAAAACTATAGTGTGTGTCCTCAGTAAATACATTATTTCTTGTTATTCTCTTACCATACATATCGGGAAGTGTGCATCTGGCAAGCTTGCTTACTGGTGGGGAAAAAAAATGAGAGAGGAGTTGAGCGTGTAGCCTTAATGAAAATATTCTGTTGTAGCAGAAACAAAGTCATGGTGCAGAATCATCCTAAGGGCTGTGTGACACAACGGGTGGGTAAGGCAGGATACAGTTAATGTCAGCACGTTAGTTCATGACAGGAACATGGTTCTTCTAAAGAAGTATCTGCTCGATGGTTTAGGACATAACCCAGGGACTTGGCTCCAGGAGGACATCCACACCAGAGAGCCACCTCCTCTGGCCAAAGCACCCAGAGCTCATTCATTCTGGAAGAGAATTTTGTGACGGGCCTGGGTCAGCTGCAAGGTACGTTTCCTGCCAAAAGAAGTGTTGCAGTGAGTGCTGGGGGGAAATTAACTCCCCAAAGTCACATAAATGAGTTGTGGGGTTTTTTTAAAGTCACAGAAGGAAACTTGAAATAACAACACAAATGCTTTTTTTTTTTTTTAACCAGGATTTGTACAACCCAAAGCTATACTTTAGGGCATTCCTAGTACTGCGTCTAAAGATATTAAACTGATCTTGTTTCTGCAACTCCTTATTGACTAACGGAACTCAACTCTGATTTTTCTTGGACTTTTTTGGTTTTGTTCCCAATTACTACAAAAACCTGTAAACTATAATCAGTCGGGATTTCACCTTCACCCAGCTTCTTTGCAAAAAAACGCTCTAGTTGCATTCACTTGCCAGCAGATGGCACGTCGATATGGTGTGGAACAGCGTGTGTCAGACACTGCCAGCTGCGGAGCACAGTAAGAACAAGAGTCTGGGAAAGGATCGACGGGCAGAAGGGAACGAGAAATTTGGACTGTCAGATAATATATGCAATACCAACTGTAAGTATTTGCTGCTTATGTATTAGTAGATTTTTGCCTTTAAATCCTTTTAGATTCAATTTCTAATCCCTGCCATTTTTTCTTTCTTTACTGGTTTTCATGTCAGCATCAGTAAAACAGGAGGTTTTGACACTAATTTGAACAAAAGCACTTTTTTTTCATACTACTGCACAAATTGTTTGAAAATTCAACAGAAAATCTGTGACTGATAAATCCTATTTTCATTAGAGGATAGAATTGGGGGGTCTGTTTTAATAGCACACAATCACACTTCTGTATCATGTGCGCTTGAAAGATCAGAAATTTACTGCTATTAAGCAAAAATTGTCACAAAAAAAGAAACAACAAGCAAACAAACAAAAAACTCCAACCAAACAGGAGAAGTGCTTCTAGACTGGCTCATTAAATACACAGTATTTATATCGGAGAAGACATACATTTTTAGAGAGTTGGATGCTGACCAAATGTAGATGTTTCTCTACTAATTATAGTTGTAATGTTTACAGGCAAAAAGTATTGTTCAGTAACTTTCTGAATTGTGATCACCAGAACAGCTGGAGAGAAAATAAAGTTATGGCAAACATGTTCTTGAGAGTATCTCTGATTGGAGCCTCATTGACCAATTTAGACCCAAGCCCATTTTTAAAAGGTGAGTTTAACTGTTATAACCTCACTGCGTAGCTTTTGAGTGTCATGTCCGCTCCTGTTCACGTGTGTCATGTCCGCTCCTGTTTCTCTGTCTTATGTCAAAAGAAAGAGTAGAGAGTTGGGAAAAGGATCATCTCGTGTGTGGCTGGAACACTGACCCTGCTGCCACAGTGGTTCCTTTCTGGCAGTCAGTGGCACTGTTTGCAGCCACACTCTGCCAGACAACATGAGCATCCTTCGAGCCGTCAGCTTTGCACACAAAGCACGGGGTTGTCGTCATTTCTTTTGGTTTCCTCGTCACTCAGTGCCTGTGAGCAGATGGAGAACCCATAAGCCCCCCCACACTGGCACCAGTGACTGAGAACTGCAGAGAAGACACTTCTCTGGGTCCAAGGTGCTTCCAGTGGGATGAGGAGCAGCAACCTTCATGGCTGTTCCATGGAAGAAATGCCGTACTCTGGTCTTCCATGCCTGGTGTCAGTTTTGGCATTTATACCAGAACTCTAACGTGTAAAGAAGATGCCAGTGTTTACCAGGACAGAACAGTTTTCAGAAGAAAACTGTAAAGGAACCAGCTGGTTCAGCTGGACTCCTGGTACCAGGGTGGGTTTGTGACTAAGCCTCTGCTCCTTATTGAGCACCTACATGGTCCTGAATCTTATTCACCTTGGCTTCTAAGAAAGCCTCCTGATGGGAAGGTGATGTAAGAATGTTACAACAGTGCTTTTAAGGAGAAATCCATGACACCCCAGAAAGTCTGTGTAGGATTAGAGGGGAAATCTCTGTGGGCGGGAGTGGAGAAAACTCTTAATGTCCCCAGGTTGAAAACAGGGAAGAGTTCAGCACAACCATGGTAGAAGATTTTGATTGAGTAGACAGTAGCCTTAACTATTGTAAAAATAATTGATAAATTAGGTGTTTTTAGAAATGGAGAAGGTGTTTGGGGTTGTGCCTGCAGAAAATATTTTCCAGCTTGTGGACTATGATGGGTGTTCCCTCCATCTGGGTGTGGGTCTCCTCTGTCTCTTGCAAAGGTGTTGTGTGAGGGCCCGTGGGTGTGCTGGCTTCCACGGGGGTCTGTACTGGGCCCAGTTCCCAGGCACAGTATCCAGGGAAGTGACAGCTCACACCGGAGGCTGGCGAGGTACGGGAAGCCAGCTTTACAAACAGGACTGTCTCAGCCTCACCCCTCTAAATATTGTCTGGGGAATGAGGAGGAGGAGGAGCAGGAGTGTACATGGTTTTCCAGTGACAGACAGGGTCTTCACTCCTGGGAGAAAAAGCTTCCCAGCACAGTGGGGGAAAAAACTAGCACTCGTTGCTTAATGTGGTGTTTGGAATACAGTTGAGATTTCTGCTTGTGTTCTATTAACATTTTTCTGTCCATAACAGTATTTCTGCATTCTTGTGTGCATCAGGATGTTGTGCTTTTTCACTTGCCTCACTTCATACAACAAAAGTTGTGTGAAACCTTTTGGATTTCCCATAGATTTAACAGCTATTTCACTGAGATGTCTGAGCCATATTTATATAACATAGTTTTATTAGGCAGGATTCTGTTTTACAATGTTAGTATTTCATATGTATACTTTTTATAAGCTACGTTATCACAAGCTGGGCAAATATGTGGCGGGTGCTGCTGCCGGTGTGGGCAGAATGAGTTGTGTTTTATACAATGACTTTTTGATATAAAGTATAAGCTTTAAAATAACAAGGGTTTAAGTCTGGACAGTAGCTTTATTAAATATGAGCAACTACCAGAGTAAGAAGGAGCATGACAAAATAAGTAGGGCAGGAAATTGTCAGTGAAGTGAATATAATTCACGTGCGAGATGATTTATTTAAGTAATTCAGTTTTGTAAACCATTGGAAGCAAAAGCAGAAAGGTAGGGCTCACCTTGCATTGTAATCGGCTGCTGTGGACATTTATTTTTAGCACGGGGAAGAAGGTGTGACTCCGGTTCTCTGATTGGACATTCATAGGATTACCAAAAACAAAGGTTGCTTAGTGCTCAGTCTGAAAAAAGCACCTTAGCATACGAAAGTAAAGATTTAAGGGACTCCCCATTGGGACAAAACAAGAGGGTATTGCCCATCCTGTTAATTACTGCCTTGTCAGTAAATGCCAGCAGTGCTGATTGGGCACCGTGCCCCTGCAGAGCTCTTAACCTGTCCCTTCAGCCTGAGACCCAGAGCTTTTACAAAAGTTTTTGCACATCTCTGGACCTTGTTTTTTACCTTATAAGAGTGTACCCAGGTGACTGCATGGAATATAAATCAAGGGTGACTGGCTCTTGTGCACTGACCTATTACTTAAACACACGCTTCAGCTTAATTGCCTTAGAAATGAACACCGGGTTGGTACAAGCCACTCTGATGGATTCTTGCCACAGGTTTTCTGCTCAACTCTGCACTTGCTTTACACCTCCCACTTTATACACTTGCTTTATCTTTGGCCTTTTGTCTAGCCTTTATGCAGAACTTCAGAGGAACATGATAATTCTCAGCCATGTAGAAAACCCTGGCAGGGCAGAAGAGGACTGTGAAGAAGACACAGCATGGTTTTTGGCTGATCTTCCTGGCCAAGGAGGGAATCGAAGGGAGGCGCTTCATTGCTGGACTCTGTGGGCAGACTGGAGTATCGTGCTGGGAACTGTCCCTCCTGCCTCCGTGCAGCAGGGGAGGGAGAGCAGGACGATGGGCATTAAGCTGGTGATGCTACGGAGCAAGGTAGGCACAAAATTCTTTCAAGCAAATGAGAAAGAACACAGACTGGAACGGAGAAGACCTTAACTGAGGAAAGACAGTTTTCTGAGAGTAAAGTGTTGGAAAGCTGCAATCTGGACCGGTAACAGGGACTTTGCCTCTTTCTGTGTGTGCAATAATTGCCTGGGACTACAAAAAAGACCCTGAGGTACCTAGTAATCCTAAAATGTCTGGAATTATCAGTGCCATACGGGTGTGATAAGACCTCTGTAAGTGTAGTGTGGAGCTAGGGGCTGTTCAGAGCAGACAGGGAAGGTAGAAGATATTGCTACCTACCTGCTGCACCCCAAGGTGCAGCTCCAAATGTCTGCTTCTGGAAGGCAAATGTACATAAAAAGGAAAGGGGAATGAGTTCAGAAAATGCAGAGCTTATTACAGAGAGAGACTAAAAGGCCTATCATCAGTTAGGCAGCTGAGTCCATATAAGCAAGTAAATTCTGGAGAAACAGAGAAGAAAATTACTAAACTAAACAATATTGCTACAGGAACAAATGGGTATAAGCTGTTCAACCGTAAATTCAAAGTTCTTATCCACCAGTAAAGGGGAGCTTGACACAAGCTTTCTGACTGGGGGAATGGGGTGAGGTTCCTCATGGACTCCGAACCAGCACTGGGTGCTGATGTGGTTCTGTGAGGGTTTGCCTGTGATGGCAGGAGATCAAACTCCACAGCCTGGAAGGTCCTATTTTAGTCCTGTATTGATAGGAAGGAAATGAAGCAAAAGGCATTTTTAGACTACTGTTTATTAGAGACTGGAAATCGCTATGAATTAACTCAGTTTGGGTGGCAAGCAGTCATATTCATTCCTGGAAGAGTTCAAGGCCAGGCTGGATGGGGCTTTGAGGAACCTGGTCTAGTGGGAGATGTCTCTGCCCATGGCAGGGTGTTGGAACTCAACGATCTTTAAAGTCCCTTCCAACTCTAACCATTCTATGATTCCGCAATTCTATGATCTTTAACCTGTGTCACTTCCACATCTGTGACAAGAACTACTTAAAAACAGTCTTTTTCCCCTAACCCAGTGTGATCTTTTTGGCCGCTAATCATGTTGGACGAAACCTCTCAGCATCATGGCTCTGCCTGGCTTATATTCTTCCCCACAGTAAGCAGCATTTCCAACCTGCCAGGAGCCACGATTGATCAGTGCCAGCCCCAAAATGTCTCCCTGCACACCCTGAGGAAAAAGCGTAGGGCCTTCCGGCTTTTACACCACGCCATAGCTCAGTTAGCAACGGCACCCGGCTGCTTTGGAACCCGCACCCAGACCCTTCACCGCCGGGGCCCGTGAGGCGGCGGGGCTCCCCTGCCTGAGGGACTCCAGTTCCCGGCAGGCCCCGCGGCTGCAGGGCCGGCGGCGATTGGCGGGGCGGGGCAGGGCGGGAAAACGGCCCCGACGGCCCTTACCGCCGCCTGGCGTCCGGGGCGGCTGAGGGGCGGCCCGGCCTGCGCGGTGCCCGGTTCGCCACAGCCCGCCGGGCCGCCACCCGGCTCTCGCCTCCGTACCCCGGGTAACCCTAAAGCTTTCGGTCGCTGTTGACAAAGAAATTTGTATTCTATCACGCGGGTATAATCCATTCCGCTGGGCACAAGCCTAGTTTACACAGAGGAGCTTTCCCAGTCCTTTATTCACTTAGCTTCGCCTGCGAACCATGTGTTTGCTCAGGACACTGGAATAAGAAAGGTGTAAAGGACTTTATTTTGTGCTGGGGAAGCTGAAGTGCAGTACCCACCTGTCCCCATTGACACACACACTGGGCATTTTGTTTTTGTGTACCGCTGGCAAAAGGGACCACAAAACAAAACAAAAATGACCTTTCAGTAGAAAACTGTCATTTTTCAATACTCAGAAAGCAGGATTGGCTGGTGTCACACACAGACTTCTGTGTGTGTTCCTCCTTGTGTGGCAGCAGGGGTTCAGAAGCGTGCAGGGCTGACCCCCTAGCCAGGATCTCCTAACCCCGCTCTCCCTTCCTTCCATACTTGGCATGGAAATATTTTTTTTCCCCAGAAGCGGGATGCAAATAGTCAAACAAAAGTCTAATTCATTTTCCTCTTCTGTCTCCCTCCAGGCATAATCTCGTTTTAATTAAATTACCTTGCCCCAATGAATGAAAATACAAGCCACAGATCATATTCCACGTTGAATATTTCCTCAGCCTGTTCTCTTAAAATTCCTCTCTCTGCTGTTCAAGGTCTTTTAGTTGGAACACACGTGCTGAGTGAGCCTCACTTCCAATACTCTTAAGGATTAATTGAAGAACATGATGGAAGGAAGAGGAGAGTGTGAGTAAAATAGCTGGTTTATATTTGTATCCTCAAATGTCAGTTCATTACCAAAGTTAGAAACCAGCTGATGTAGAAAACTCATTATGGCCTCATTTAGAATGCTCATTTCTTGAGAGACAAAAAAGAATTGCCTGGAGTGGCTTGTCCAACACAAATATGCCACATTTTACAGTATGCTTTAGGATGTGCAGTAAAGAGAGTTTTCTTTAGGGTGCAGTATGGTTAACACTCCATTTAACTTATTTATCTGCATTTATTTAAAATCTAAAGCAGTGAGGATTCCTACCACTCTCCGTTCTCAACGTCCCTACCAACACTCGAGTCTCATTATTTGCACAGTTTTGTAATCTCTGTTTGTTTATTTGGCAGCATGAGCATCAGGCAAAGCGGAATGGTTAGGGAAAGTCACATTTACAGTTCTTTGCACAAAAGTGCAATTTTCCTATTATTTTAGTGCTTGTAACCATGTCCGGTTGGCAGTTAGGTGACGTAGCTCTGTTCACAAGCACAGCCGGGATGCAGTAGGCTGCTGCTGGGAGTCAGAGAGATGCAGGGGGCTGGGGACAGACAGTGGCTGTGGCACCCGTGCCACAGAGCCGTGACTTACTCTGCCAAAATCAGGCTGAAGCCACCAGCTGGGTCTGTACAGACCCCCCGGCAGCTCGTAACGTCCCCCTTTGGCTTGCAGCAAACAGCAAGGGTGTCACCTCAGTGGCTGACTCAGAAGGAAATTCTGTGAGTAAAACATCCCCCCAATTTGTCCCAACGCAGGCTGTGGAGGACGGTCAGAAGGCCACAGCATGGGATCTGGGCCTGGGACACAGCCCTGGTGCTGAGGGGAAGCTGCAAAGCCCCTCGGTGGGGAAGGCAGGGCACGGCCATTGCTGGGTGTTCCTTAATTTCCCGAGCACTGACGGTGCTTCACCCAATAATGCTTCCATGCCATTAGAAAATGTCCCCAATAGAGGGAAATTTGTAAGAAAAAAATTAAAAATTAGTGTCATAAAATAAAAAAAGTGAAGTCGCTGGAGAAACTTGCCAACGTTTGTATTAATCTTTGCGGGTGAGATCTTCTTGCCAGTGGGCCAGACCTGGTCACTTGCTGTCACTTTGGGTTGTACCTTACTGTACAGCGAGTCCCGTGGGCACCCGTGGCCTCCTTGTGACACGGGTAAGAGATGTATGTAGCTGTTCCCGGGAATCACCCTCTCCATCTCCTCTCTTCCGTGGGTGGTGGTGGCCCAGCTGTGCTGTCCTTAGCCGTTCCTCCTTCCCACCACCCTGAGCCTGCCATGCTCCAGTTCCAGAGAAAGCCAGGTGTCTGCTATTCACCTGCAAGTTGACAAACTCAGTCCAGAAATGGATTTTTATGTAACTTTTATCAAGTTTTGGAGATCTGTCTGTTCCTATTTCCCACCTTGTGACCCCCCCACACCTCCTCTTACCCCTTACTACATGCACCCCATGCGGTAGAGGAGTGGGAATGTCTACAAGGAGGTCCCAAGCAGCTCCAGTCAAGACTCGGGCACGGAGTGCAGCCGCCCGTGTCCCCCCTCACCTCCGCCGGCGGGAAGCCGCTCCCACCCCCGGCCCCACAGGCTTCCCGGGGTGCCCTCCCGAGCCTCCGCGCGGGGAGGGGGGGGGGGTCACGGACGACCCCGGGGCGCACCGAGGGGGCGATGGGCGCAGCCAGCGCTGCGCCTTTAAAAGGTCCGCCATGACGCGGGCGGCGGCTGGTGTGTGGCGGCGGCGTCAGGCGGGGCTGCTGCCCGGTGTCAAACGGAGCCGCCTCCCAGCGCCCCGCTGCCGGCGGGTTGCGGGGGGGTAGGGGGGGCGGGAGCCGGGGGCTCCGCCGCTCCGGAGCAGCCTGTAGCAATGCTTTGGTTTAGTTGCTCTAGGTAGGTTTTTCTGTCTTGCTTCACCCCCTCCCCCCTCCTCCTTTCCCTCTTTCCCCCCCCCCCCCCTTCCCCCCCCCAAGCCAAAAAAATAATATGACAATGTGGTGCAGCGCTGCCTGGCGAACGGTTTCCGAGATGCTTATGAAATGGTGAACGCGTGTCACACCGTCCCGGTGGAGCCGGCTCCTCGCCCGCCGCGGAGGAAGGGAGTCGTCTGTCCCCCCCCAACCCCGGTAGCCCCCCCCCGACCCCCGGGGCGGCGGGCTGGGCGGGAGGAGCCCTGCCCCGAGCCCGGGGTGGCGGCCGGGGCGAGGGGACCCTCGGCGGATAGTGCTGGTGCGGTTGTTGTTTGCTGTCACCTCAGGTGAACCACGAAGTGATTTGAGGAATGCGTTGAGTTACTTGGTCAGTGGTGTAGGGAGAAGCATCTTTTCGATTAGTTTGTTGCGGTTTTCTTGGTGCTTTACTTGCTGCTGGCTGTATGAGAAAGGGTCTCTCTTTTCCTTTTTATTTTTTCTTTTTTTTCTTTAACAGCATTATTAATTGCTATCTTCTATTTTTGCAAAGTTTTAGCTGAAGAGCATGATTTCCCTATTCTGTACTTCCCCAAGCTCTGTGACATTTCACTGGCATCCATTAATGCTACAGCAAGAACATCCTGAGTCCTTGGTCAGTTCCTTGGTGCTCTCTAAAACAGAAATGGCTTACTTGAGAACAGAAAGAAAAGACTCCAGTCATTTCTGGATGTTCTGTGGAGTGGTGGAAAAAGCTGTGTGGTGAAAGTACTCCAGCATGCTGTGAGGAAGGAAACTGGATTTCCTCCCATGTCCTTCGTATGCTCCTTTCCTTTTCAGAGTTCAGTATATACCATATACCACAGAAGCTGTGCAAGTACAGGAAGGGTGGTCTTATGGATAAGATATGGATTTAGTCTTCATGAGTTTGGTGCTCAATTAGTAATTCTGCTTACCAGCTTTGTATATGAGATGGGCATAAGTCACTTTGTGCCCATCTGTATTCCGCATTCCCCATTGGTAAAACAAGGTTATAGATTTAAAAACCTCACTAGGGAAATATCATACATCTGTTTGGGTCCTCTCTATAGCAGGATGACTAATGACATAATAAACTCTGATGATATCTAGCTATATATTGCAGGTCAATCTCTATCTGTATGATTATATAGTTTGATCTAAATTTAATTAGTTTCAAAAGGGATTAAATGTACCATTACCTTTCTTGATTTTAAGGCATGAAATATTTTTTGTGTTTCAAGCACAGGTCAACTTTTCCTAGTTCTTTAGCTATTATCAGCTTTGCCAGGCTTCTGAGGAAACAGTTTTTGACAGCATCTTTGCTCTCAGATGGAAACATGGTTGTATCCCTTTAGAATGCTTGTTTCTGTTACGTTATGTTGCTTTTTTCATGCTACCAATAATTAAACGCAGCTTTTTTCCCCCCTGTTGATCAGTTGCTGAAGTAAAAGAAACCTCTATCCTCCCCATGCTAACTGTTGACATGGAAAACAAGGGAAATGGCTCTCTGGATGTCAAAAAGTAAGTGAATCCATACTGTTCATGTAAACAGAACGTGGATTGTAGTTTTCCTTTGATTTAGCGCGTTTGGCAATGGTGGGCACTTCCGTCTCTGCTCATTTCAAACCTTTCCCGTCCTCAATTACTTTTATTGTATTTCAGCTTCTAAATAGAAGAGTCTTGGGCACCGAATTGATTAAAGGTGATATGCAGGGGGACTGTACAGCAATGGAGAGATGTAAAAGCTAGTAACTTAAGTTAAGAGTATACCTTTCTCCATGGATTTTTCCCCTCAGCCAGAGAATAAATCAAGGGATAGCACTGTAACCAATGCTCTGCCTCAGCTCACCTCTGCTAGTGGCTTTTGCAGAACTGGTGCCTGATGGAGAGAAGTGTCTTCTGTGGAAGTCTCACTCTCTCATTCAGAGAGACATACACCCGTCTTTGCTGACTGCCCACCCATCTAGATCTGAGAAGTAGCAGCAGCATGTGTCTTTGGTGTCAGTTATCTTCTGGAAGAGATATTTTAAGCTATTTACTGAAGAAACCCTAAACTGCTGTGTTTTTACTTCAGGCTTGGGAATAAGACAGTGTGCACTGCTTTACAATTTTCTTTAGTGTGGTAGATTGCAGGCTAAGGCAAAGGAACTGTTTTGGAGGCTTTTCCACATCCTCAAAGATCAGCAATTTTTAGATTAGGACTAGCAATTCTGAATGAAGTTATGATTTGAGAAGTGGAGATCAGCTTGGAGAAATTTGGCCTTGCTGCTTTAGGGTTATAGAAGCTGTGCTACAACAGATACATATGTATCTATTAAAAAAAAAAAAACCAAACACAAACAAACCAAACTCAGACACAAAGAAATGTAGGATAGAGGGTTCATACTCTGTCCTCTCAAACTGCAACACTTCTTCAAAGCTCCACTTTATTCTTCTCCTTAGATTTCTTTTCTGTAAGCCTTCTAAGAAAATTTGACAATGCTTAGTCTCCCAGGCACTAAGGTAATATAAATAATGATAATGGTCACTTCAGGATGCTGATAAAACACCTGATTATGACAGGGCATCAAAAGATCTGATGGCAGCCATTAAGATCAGCATGCTCCCCCTTCACTTGAGACGCTGGTTACACCACAACAACATAAAATGCATTTTTCTAATCAGTGACTATGAATAGGTTATATTGAGTACATCCCTCAGAAGCCACCTTCAGTTGGCAATCCTCCTCCTACAATGAGGACTCGGTGGTGGGAGGAGAAGGGAGGCAGTCAAAGCAAGGACAGTTTACATTTTCCCCTGAGGCTTCGGCGATAAAGGTTCAACTACTAATTGTGGTAGTGGCTTTTTAAAACTGATGGGGATTGTGATTAAACTGATCATGAGCTGTGGTTTCTAAATGAATGTATGCAACATGTATGTGCTCCTATCTACAAAGGAAGTATTTGGCACTTTCTTGAAGGGGTTATAAGTAGCTTGTATAAAATCTGTTGTTTTCATAGTCTTTCAGGCCTTGCTGCTTCTGCCACATGGTGGCAATAAAGGCCTAGGGACAGTGGTGAAAAGCAGGAGAGCCTAATCTTTGTTATCAGTGTATCTAGCATCTCATTACAAAGACTAAAATGCCAGTCCTCTTAAGATTTTACAGCATCCAGGGTGTCTGGCATAAACCAGGGTGTATGGCTAAGCCATGGCTGTTATATATTCCCTTTTCTTGTCTAAAGAACAGAGCCATGTGCAACAGCAGGGCAAGGAGGAGGCTGTTAGTCTAGAAGTCTAGAAGCCAAATAAGCATCTGCGTGGATAGATGGGTTAAAATCCAGCCATCCTCCAGCAGTGAGCCACATGCCTTTGAGTCTTCTGCAGCTGTAGCTGTGAAAAATTGGCTCCACTTCAGGTCCAGCATGATGCTATGCCTTGAGGCAGGAATTTGCAATTACTTCCTGTGATTAGTTAATGACTAAGGTGGAGCTCTTGATGTCATTGCAGTTGAGCCCAGGATGGGGCTGGACCACGCTGTAGTTCCCTAACTGTAGAAGAAGAGCTACATGAAGAACTAATGCACCTGGGCTGAAATACAAAATTGTGGAAAAGAGGGTTTGAAATTAAAATGTTTTGAGAACTAAGCAAAATACAGTTAGAAATTATTTTTACGGATTGAATATTTTATTTGCTGTTTAGGAATAACTAAATTCAATATATTTTAGGGTTTATTGTGGTGTTTTTTAAAATATTGACTTCTTGGTGTTTTGTTTGTTTATTTAAAGTAGAAGATGAGTCTGGAAGGTAATAGTCTATGTTTGAGGGAAAATGCAAAGATATAAATATAATTCTTCAAATGCTGCTTTTACAAATGTGTGTAAGTTTTGTGTGGTGCTTTTCATATTTTACTTCTTAAGCATCAGAATGTGCACAACACCAAAAATCTTAATTGAAAGGCATTCTTTGATTAAAAAAAAAAAAAGAGGCAGCTTTGATAAGGCTAGATAGTCTCATTTTCAATTTTGCTGAATGTTGCCTTTCTACGTAATCACAATCAGTAAAGTGATTCATAAAGTAAGTCATTACTTGATGAGCAAAAGTAAGAAACTGGCCCTTTGTTCATTGCTCTGCGATATGTGTATATTTCATGTGATAACTGAAAGAAACTGTATTTAGTAGACCAACTACAGGCTACAGTGTGATATTGAGGCTGCAGTATGAGCCTCTAGGGCCAGAACCTTGTTGCAGTATTGACAGGTACATTCCAAGAGTTAGGGGAGAAGCAAAAATCATTGTGTTTATCAGTCCTCATTCCCAGGGCTCAGCTAGTTACAGAAATTGGGATGCTAGAGAAACAGTGATGGGAGGCACTATATGTGATTCTGCTTGCTGCTCTTTGTGGCTGGTTGGAAAAATGGTTGGCCCTTGATTTGCTCAGTTATTTTTCTGAAAGATATGCAAGTCCAGGCAAGACAGAAGTGGTATGACAGCTGGAAAAAAAAATTTGAAGGACAGAATGAATAAAAATGCTGTCATGAGAGTATAATTTGTGTTTCTTTTCTGGCTGGTGCTGTTGAAAATCCTGCCTCTAAGCTTCAGGACCTGAAATATCCAGGATTCTTATATCTGCCCTGATCAAAATTTTTTTATTTTCCTTCATTAGCATTATGCTTAAGCATGCAGAAGAGTGGAAAATGTATGGCATGAACTTTGGGACCTTCAGTTAGAGGAATACATTAAAGAATTTCTTTTGATATCTTGCTCTTTATCCTCCTAAATTGCTATAGGAAAGCAATCAAGCACACTGTGTCTTTTTTAACCTTTATGTATCTGCAAATAATGGTAATCTGAGATAGGATGATGGCAGGTTGAGGTTAAGAAATGCATATGAATGACTGGTTGCTTTTGTTACTGTGGAAAGCAATTGCCTGAGGTCCATCAGAGAAGGAATTAATTCTGATTGTGTTTAACAGATGTTTTCTGAGATTCATAGCTATTTTAAAAGTACACAGATTTGTCCAAAGATGAGTCCAAAACCGATTTTGGGACATTTTCTGTTTTGAGCAATTAGTGCAATCATTGGTGCCTCTCTTCATTAGTTGTTTGGGTATTTTTTTTCCCTAAGGTAGAGATGGTTTCCAGTAGTACCCCTGTTACAAGGAAGCACAGTCTCATCTGGGAAAGGAATATTCCACATACTTCAATTCTTTATAAGTACATGGTAGCTGAAAACAAGCTGGAGTCTTGAAAGACAGGGATTTGGTACCTCAGTCATGGTAGTTTATGTTCTCCAGCTGCAAAAGCAGCACGCATGGCAGGGAAAGATCCTGAGTCATTACCTTTAGTGATAGAAAGATTCATATACTTTCTTTTTTTCTGAGGAGAGAGGTACCTCAGTTGTCCCCAGCATCATGTCTGTGAATTGGAAGAGAACAGGAGTGACTATTCTGTATCAGGGCGTGGGGTGTGTGTCAAAAGATACTGTTCCTGGAGGAACAAGAAAGGAGGGGATGTACATGGGGTGTGCACAAAGAAGCAGCAACAGACACTCTGCACACATTTAGTGATTACTTGTCTGGATTTGCACTTTGCAGTTCAGTAGAGAATGGGAGACCTCCAGATCCTGCTGACTGGGCTGTCATCGATGTTGTGAATTATTTCAGAACAGCTGGATTTGAAGAACAAGCCAATGCTTTTCAAGAACAGGTAAATCTGTTAGGAAACAGCTTTTGACTGCCACCAGTTTCTCACATTGCACATTTTTGCCATGGACCTGGTAACATATTTTTAAATGGGAGTGAAAATCCCACATTAATCGGGGGATTTGAGTCTGTTATTGGGTGAAAATCTATGGGATTTCGAGTAATAATACTGTTTTACAAGATGTTGATACAGGGTTGGAGTTTGTTTAAAAGTCATCTGAAAGGTGACAACAAATTGTCTGGCATGGACTCAGTTTCCCTATACAACCCGCTCAGTTTCACTATTTTGTAATTTAAAACATGAGTGGTAGTTCCCTTCTTCCTCAGTGTATTGTGCAAATACAGTAATGAGTATTTATAAATCCAGGGCTCCCAACAAGCCAGTTGCTTTTGAAGACCTAGGGTGAAAAGGAGCTGCTGTGTTGCATTGAACTTGGCAGGGTAAGTGAACAGGGAAAGGACAAGTTGGCAATAAAGGGGAAGAATCTGTCTGTGCAGAGGAGCAGCATGTTTATAGGACTCAGTCTGAGAAAGAGGTTGAGTTTTGTAACTGCTGATGCTAATGGATGTCTTCTTCAGTAGATTTGATCAGCAAAGACCTTAACAGTCAGCACTGGTAAGGGGTATTAGTGGGGCGGCATAGGAAAGTTCCCTTACTTGGCCTACAATCCACCTGTTCCATAGAGAAGGAACTTATATCTCCAGATTGTCAGTTCAGCACCTTCCCCAGTAAGTCTATAGGTTTGCATGCGACTACCAGGAAATTAGTTACCAACACCAATATTTAGGTATCAAAATAGATGGCTTGACCTTCCACGGCACTGAGCTAGTGCGAGTTATTGGCAGCTTTGCAGGGAAACTGTACATCTAATGTGAAATAACATTACTGTTGGTCAAGTTAATCTTGCTGACCTTCTGCACCTGGACAGTGAAATACCATCTGATTATAATTGACGAGTATAACAAGAGTATCTAAATTTAGCTCTTTGTTCTTGGAGGTGAAAAGCCTGGTGTTGGGTAGTTAGTTCTATGGCAGGATGCAGAGAGGCTCTTTCTGCAGCTGCTACTAATTTTTCAGAATTTGAAGATGGGTAAACAGGCAAAAAAATTGAGTGTATCCATTCCTTAATACCAGCATCTGTGTTTCCTCAACAGCCCTGGAAATATGGCTTAAAAAAAACCCTACACAGGCAAAGTAATTGCTGCCCCTGGGGTTTTTTTCCTTATACTGACAGATATCTCTGACTTTCATCAAATATCTTAACCTCTCTGTACCTCAGCTGGCTTGTCAATAACACTGCAGTAATTACTACTGATCTTGCAGCAGCAAGGTGAGGCTAATTCACGAGTTTTGGCAAAGCAATTTGCAACAGCCTGATGGAAAGCAGCGTAGAAGTAGAGTGTAAAGTTTTTATTAGTATTCTGCAGTGAGGGCAAGTGGCTTCAGAGGCGGATAGCTGAAGTAAGCTGCTTTTTAGCAATGTGTTGCCAGAGCTCTGCTAGGGTAGCCATGGGCAGAAATGTGGCTGTGATTCCACTGCCAACTTCGCTTTATGCCAAAGCCTTGGAGAGAGGGGCTGACAGCTGCCACCAGGATACGGCCAGGAGGTGTGGGATGGACACTCACAACAGAAGTCATTTCCACTTCCTGCCTCCTCCATTCCATGAGCAGCACAAGGAGCAGCAAGCACCTGGTTCTCCATGCCAGCTCTGCAAGCCCATTCCCTGTGTGCACCAGGAACAACCCTGGGAGCAACTCCATCCCTAACCTCTTACCAGTGGTGATGTTCTGTTTTCTCTACACTGTTTGCTAGCCACAAACCTTAACTCTGTGTACTTAGGGTATTTGTTACCAGGATCTCCCAGGCCTTTCAGGTATGGCAGTGCAGCCAGGTGCATGTTGAACCTTTAGCCATCCTCTGTCTACAGTCACCAGGCAGCTGAAGCTCTGGCCATCTCTGGTTTTCTCTGCCATTTTTAGTGTAGCTTGAATGGGCCCCAGAAACCTAAGTTCATTTGATCTGTTACTGCCCTGAATATGTATTCAAAGGGGAATGAGGTTGTAAATGGTAAAGGATTCAGTTTCACTTACAACACTGGGAAATCGTTTTCCACTGAACTGCTTTGTAGGAGCAGCACAATGGTTTCCTTACAAAACATCCATAGCCCAGAGTGTAATCGTGAGATCTGTTATTACATTCAGCTCTCACACAGCAGTAACTGAGTCCACACTTTCTTTTGATGAGTCTAAATACATCTGGACTCACCCAAAGCAAATGACTCAAGGAATTTTTAAGGTCTCAATTTTTCTTACAACATTTTAAGGAAAATGAGAAGACATTTTAAGGACTTCAGAATGTTTTATTAAAACTGTATTGTAAGTGCTGGTATGAAGTGATGATTGTATGATGATTATATGCTACTCCTCTTTGGAGTTCCATTGATGTCAGCAAGTCAAAAGAGCTCACTGATGAAAAGAGATTCAGTTGAAAGATATTGCCCAATAAAAAAACCACTGTAACATCAGGAAGCCAATCAGACAAACCAGGAAGTGGGGGCACAGGATAACTAAAGAGAGGCAGACCGGATGCATAGTGAGGGTGTTCTTGAACATCTTCAAAGAATGGCCTCTGGCCAATATGTGGCTGAGCTTTCTCTGAGAGCCCTGGCAGCACAGGGGACTGTGGCTCACTCAAGGACTGAAGCTGTTTGCTATGTCTCAAGACCTGCTGGTGATATGCCTGACCTTCATTATTGCCTCTGTGGCTTCTTAGCCATCAGTATTGCAATAGCCAGATAAGCCAAATTAACACAGTGATAGTTTGCTGGCCTCACTGCAATGTCTTACCAGAAGGGAAACTGGGGTTTGATGCTACCTTGTGTCCACAACTGCTTTCTATCAGAGCCGTGTGAGCATGCTGGCTGTCATGCTCTTGTATCAGCTGTACTGTAAAATCTTGCAGTTCTCAGTCACTTGGAGAAAGAGCAGAAAGAGTGCTGGGAGGACTTGGAGTTAACTGGTCCAACTGGTCCTCTGGTTATTTGCTGAAGACAATATGCTATTGCTGCTGAGGTCATCCTGGCACTTTGGGGAATTACTATTAACTCTAGTTGTGCAGAGGGGTGCTTCTACACATGACATTAAAAAGGCATAGTGAAAGCTGGCACTAATTGTGTCCTGGGGAAAAAAAAAATTAAAAAAAAAAAACAAACCGTAAAATAGATAAGTAGCAGAGAAGAAATTCAGAGACCGCTAAAATGTACAAAATCTTACCTGTTGCCAAATAATGGAATGACTATGACAAATCTACAGAAGCAGGTTTGTGGAAAACTAAAAAGTGGAAGAGGTGAAGCTTACAATACACACAAAGATATAATACAACTTGAATTCTGAATACGTAACCACTCATTTCTACCTAGCTATGTTTAGAGAATCAGTTTACTATTCAACGAAAGCCCTAGCAGTTACCAACATTTCTAGAATCCCTGGGGAACCATGTAGAAGAAGAAGAAGGAAAAGGAATAGATGCTTTTTTTCCTATTCTTGGAGTCTCTCCTGCTCCAGGTAGGGGATTTACTTCATTTGGATCCTACCAAGCTGGAGGCTGTTCTTCCTCCATA
This sequence comes from Scolopax mira, assembly GCA_004320125.1. NCBI lineage: Eukaryota > Metazoa > Chordata > Aves > Charadriiformes > Scolopacidae > Scolopax > Scolopax mira. Next base: position 109,331 of record BJBW01000833.1, read on the forward strand.
GCATCGTTGAAGACAACTTCAGATTGGTCATAGCAACAAGCAAAGTACTCGCTGGTGTCAAAATGCCCCCAGAAAGAGTTGTGATGAATGCACAAGATAGGATAGAAACTGGTTTTAGCCATTAACATTCTCAACAGAAATTGGAAAGAGACACCTGCTATAATTGGGTAAAAGAATATTGGAAACTTCTATTATTTTAGAAATACTGTTACATTGTGAGCCTCTGAGCAATTATCAGTCATATCATTTGGGGTTATTTTAAAGAAATTCCACTGTCAGATGATCCTTGATGATGTTGTGGTTTGTCTATGTATTTTGTATTTAGAAGCTTTATCAAATCATAAGAGAGATTAGTCTAGACAAATTCATGCTGAACTCTAATATAAGTCTTCATCTTCTCATATTGAGTTGTAATCAAGGATGGGATCTCTGATATTTCCAAGATAACAATTAGTATTTCTAATGGTGCTGCAGTGAGATAAATCGATGTGTGATGTTTATAATATTTATAAAAATACAAAATTTTGGTAATATGTTACAATTGAAAACAACAATATATGCAAACATTTGAACTACTTGTTGGCTGTTGATAACAAATTCAGTGTTTAATAGTGTGGGGTTTTTTATTGAAAGTAAAAAAGAATGCAACAGCACATTGCTTTTCTTTCAACACACAGAATGCACAGAGTGAAGTCCAGTGCAGGAGAATGCCATAAGGCTATATACTTCTTTGGGCTATGATGACCCTTAGAGGTCTGACTGTGTTGTGAGACACCAGTCAATGCATTATTGTGTAGCTGTAGCTCCTGTTTCCTGAGTAATGCAATGTGATTGAGCTGTAGGAATGTGTAAGAAAAGGATGGCTCCACGTCTGAAACAGAGATGTCAGTTGAGAGATGTGGATTCTTTCTCTTCCATTTTAATCTTTGAAATATCATTTACAGATAGTTCTCAAAAATACAACAAGGTTTTGAGGTGGAAAAAGTGCCAAAGCCTACAGATTTTCTAATTTAAATAGATCAGATAGCCAAGTTTTGAGAGAAAAGAAAAAAACACAACATATCTGTAATTTAAAAGTGGGACTTTTAAGCATGAACAAGTAGGAGGTTTTGAGACTTAAGCTGGAAGTTGCTGCTTTTAGCCTCTTTCATTGTAGGTGGAGGAAAAGAAGTTCCCTTAGAGTGTTCAGCTCCACAGTTAGGCCCGTCTAAACTTTCTGATTGCAGGAGTATTTTTTTTTTTTCTTTTCTTCTCCCTACAGGACGCATGGGAAGATTGGCCTTTTAAGAAGGCAACTGAAGTTATTAGCAGATACTGACTAGTTCAAACTTGCATATCGCTGTCAATGGTAATTCTTCTGAAATGCACTTCATAAGTCTCCTTCTTAAGACTATCCTTCCCTTAATGGCTTATAATTAGGCATCTGCACATGTACCTATTAATTTGAAACCGATTTACAAGGAGGGAGTTTTGAAATAAGGCTCATTTGGGGTTTGTGTTTGGCTAAATAGTATTTATGTCTTAGGACAGGTGAGCACTTGAAAAGCAGACAGCAGAATTTAGCAGCTACGAACATAGTTTCAGGAAAATAAAGGCTACTATTTCTTTTCCCATGGAGCCTATGTAGTAGTCTTCCATTTGTTGCATGACTGTTCTCATCTGTTAGATTCATACATTTGTCTTTATCAACTCTTTATCAATTCTTCTTATAGGAAATTGATGGCAAATCTTTACTGTTGATGACAAGGAATGATGTACTGACTGGACTTTCATTAAAACTGGGGCCTGCGCTGAAAATCTATGAATATCACGTAAAACCTCTACAGACACAACATCTAAAGAACAGCTCTTTATAGTGAATTGTCTAATTGGGGTCATGTTGTGCCTCAAACAATAAGTAAGCAATTTGGTTTCATGTGATGGAACTTTGTAAAGAGAGAATATATCTATTAAGAATATAAACCAAATTACATTATATATCCTATTGGATAGAGTTGGCAATATACTATATACCGAGTCTGAATTGGGAGAAGTAGTGTGTATTTTTTACATAGTGCATAATGATTTTCTCTTTTAGGAAGTGTCAGTGAGCATGTTGAGATAGCTACATCACTGTATCCAGAACAAAAGGGAGGTATGTCGTTCTCATTTTTGAGCCAGACGTGTTCTTGATTTCATGACTTAAAATACCAAAAAACCACCAAAGCCACCCAAATGAAGTTTATGTGCATCTTTGGGAGAGAGGAACCAATTAAAGTAGGTTTTGGTTTATACTAAAGACCTACTAAAATTATTGCTACTTATAATTTTAGGATGGGACTGACACTTGCCAACTCACCCTTTTTTGCAGAGGGTCCTATTTTGACCTTATTAAGGTTTACTCATGATATGCTGCAATGTTTAAAGCTACAACTAACATAACCCCTTCGATAGCAGAAGGTGTTGCTGACAGGTGAAACTGGGTTGTGTATTTTTTGCTGTACTTTAAATTTTCAGCTTGTTTTCACCTGGTTTTAATAGTAGTTTGTGTAAAGTACAATTTTTTTTTTTTAAAGTTTGTGTTGCTTTGCAAAGCAAAAAAAGCTTCATTTTATTCCTTCCTTAATTTATAACTTGTTTTCTAATATTATGCAGAAATTTGTAAAAAGAGTAAAATTCTGCACATTTTTAATATTGTCTGTCATTGGTGTTGTAATGGTTAATTTTTTTTTAATGCTTTACTTAAAGGTTTGAATACTTGTTTTAAAAACTGAAAGAAGCTGTCTCGTCACCATACATCTCTGTTGAAAGAGAGTTTTGTTCAATCTGTTTGTACCAGTTCCCTATTTGATAGGTTGCTTGCTATATCCCAATAAAGCATTGCTTATGTTTGGATTCAGTTTATTTGACAGATCTTTTACTTCCTGTGTTTCTTTGTTGTGGTATATTGGAGCTCACATTTTTCTCCATTTTTCCATTAAAAAGGTACCAAAACCTACTTAATACTATATGGTTTTGTGATTACTTTTACCAGCACCTACCAAGATATTAAAAGATGTCATTATTTTTGCTTTTTCTTACCTAGTGGTATATCCCACCGAAGGAGAAGCCTGAAGGCCACAGTACACCAGTGACATCTGTGATTTACCCCAGAACACCTAGGAGAGAGCCCCCATGTGCTGCTAAGCACTCTCTGGGCTCACCACCTTCTCTGGCCCAGAGAACTTTGTGATCCCAGTCCCAATCCTGGCATTGGGATGTGGGGTTGCATCTGTGGGAGCTGAGGAACCAGGGAAATAGGAAATAGGCAGGAGAGTGTAGTGAAAATAGAAATGGTGAGGGGGTACAGCTGAGAAGGGAGAAGGTAAGAGTGTGGTGCTTTCCACCAAGTGGGGACAGGATTGAAGGAGAAACTCCCATGTAATCTCCTGCCTATTTCCTGCCTTCTGATTTGGCCAACTGTGAGGTGGCTGTTGATGTTGCAGTGCTAGGAGAGTTGCTGGTGGTTTCTGGTGGTGAGATTTGAGAAGGGATAAAGCCACATTAATAGCTATGCTGTAGGTAAAGCTCACAGCATATAGTATGATGCGTAAACTGTATACAGCAGCATGCTTTCTTGTATACTTTCTAACCTTTACATTGTATGACATATTTATTGGGAATTTGAGATCCATAATAGGAGACAGGGATGTATTTACCATTTCTCTTTCTGTCCCTTGCCCTGTTCTCACTGCAGTATCGGTCAGTTAGCAGCAGGTTTGTAAGTCACACTCTGAATTCTGCTTACAATTTTATTTATAGTTTGGTAGTGTCCAGAGATGCCTACTCAGAGTAGGGATCTTCTGGAAGACTAGATTCAAATTGAGAGCATTGTCCCTGCCTCAGGGAGTTTTCAGGTACAGTCTGTATCAGGCTAATTACAGGCTACTGTTGAAAAATTAGACATGGAACTCCTAAGTATTTTCATATAGAATTAGGTCTGTTTATGAAAAGGATTATGTAAAGCAGCTGCATGTAGCACAGTCTGGAGATGCCTGCCAGCCCTGTATTTGCAGAATTATTGTTGGAGGAGAATACATAGTGCTGTGTTACTGAAGGATGAATTGAATATTCTCTTTTTCTCCATTTGCGTGTTTGGGGTGGGATTGATGTGTTTTGTAGATCTACAGATGACACAGAATTAATTCTAAGTAAAACATATTTATTCCATGAGGGAGTAAAAATCTCCCCTCTCTCCACAGCCACGAGAGCACACTTGGTGATTACTGAGCACTTTTCATTTTTTAAATATGTTTTAATGAGCAAATGTATTCAGAAACTTCCAGATTATATTCCCGTTTTGATCAGCACCACTAACTGGCTCATACAAGTAGAGGCCTAACAGAAATCTCACTGCAAGAGTGAAAGGGAATTTGGAGGATGTTGCTCAGAACTGTAACAATTTGTTTTTACTGTCCTTGATCTTTATTGTAATTTCCTACTGTTCTCTGAGCTTTCTAATGTTGCTGTTCTCTTTGTGCAGGTGACTGTTCCAGTTTTGTCTGTTACATTCTCCTTACTGTTCCTGGGAGAACAAAAAAAAATCTTTTTAAAAGAGACTGGAGGGTTTGAAAGAGGAAGTAAAAGCCAGATTATTTTTAGCTACTGTTCCTCTTGCAGAAAACACAGCTGCTGTTGAGATGAGGAAGCGACTGATGGGCCTTACAGGATACCATGTCAATACTGCGTTTCTGCGAGTCGCAGAGCTATGCAGGAATCCAGTTTGTAACGTGCCCTTAATGTGCCTGCAGCCAGGGGAGTCTACCTTCCCTAAAAGCCCTCCCTGTGCCTGGGGTGGTGATTAAGCTGCCGGGTGTCCCACTGCTTAGCTGACACTGGGTGTGAGGGTGAGGATGGTCCCAGTGCTGCAGGTCTCCTTGCTTTCACACTGAACCGCTGGTTTAGAGAGTGGCCTTTCTCTCCTGGAGGCAGCCGTAAGGAGCAAAGCAGCAGCTCCCCAGCTCTGCAGCCAGTCAGCACAGGGACTGAGACGTGCTGCAGCCAAGCTCCTCCTCTTCCCTGTGACTCCTCTTAACTTTCTTATAATACCACTAGTGCACATCTGTCAAAATCTCTCATAGCACTCTTAACAATTATTTAAAATCATTATGGTATGCCTTTTTGGTATGAAGGTTTTGAAATATATATTGGTATTGTTCATCAGCTCTGATGTTCACTTTCCTCTCAAGCTGTAGATACACAATGCATGTTCTCCTTGCATCTACATGTAGTGCCAAGTACCACACTTGGCACGTGTAAGGCAATTATTGTCAAAGCATGGAGGATGTGGCTGTGCCTGTTCTTCAAGGTCACTTTCTCAACCCAGAGAAAATTCTTTTGTCCGCTAGTTGATATCTCCCATCCCTATGTGTTACTGTTCCCTTCAAAACAGTTTGCTCTAATGTGCTATACTTTATCAATTTGTAGAAAATTCTTTGCTCTTATAATTATAGGACAAGACTTGGCAGCTGGAGCAAAGGCAGTAGCTACCCACGCATCACTCCTGGTTAGAAATGGCCCAAGCAAAATGTCACGTTAGGCCCTTGCTGTCAATGATTACTTGCTACATGAACTTTCCTCTCTTTTAACTGCTTTTTTCAACATGTTAAAATTCTGCCAAGTCCTTTACCTCGTAAGCTTTTTGAAAATCGCCATTTAAATGGTCTGTTATCTTCAGTGCTCTTCTTTCTACTGTCACGCTTAAGTGACAGTCACAGTTATTTGAAAAGTAGGTGGTCCTACTTTCTATGAGTCTAGGGGAAGATACACGTTTTTATATATATATATATATATTTTTAATGGCAATATTGTCTAAAATTTGAAGACTGAGTCTGAACTGGACCAGAAAAACATTATCTCACTTTGTCTCCACTCTGATTGTTTACTTCTAAGTAAGAACAGCAGTTCCTTCCCTTACAGGAGTGGGGTTTGGCCCAAAAGTCATGTGGGAAATTAATTGGCTGTAAATGTGTGTGTGACCAGTGTAACCATCAGTGGCTCAGTAGGCAGCAGGATGAATGCAGTGGTCTACAAGGGTCTGCTCTACTTTCTCACCTTCCCCTCAGGGACAATATACCCAGGTGGTGGATAGGCTTCTGCTTCATCAAACAGAATGAGAGGACTTGGTGCTTGGGGATGTTGGTCGGGAGAGTCCATCCATGCCTTGTTCCATCACACTGGAGGTTTCCATACACCTTCACCTCTGCATTGCTCAGTTTTGGCAGCAGCTTCCCAGGGGAGATGCAGAGGGTCATTAGCCCACTGGCAGCCTGCAAGGGCAGTCTCCATTGGAATAATGGACAGACTAATTTAATAAGTAACTTTCATTCCTGTTGGGAAAGGCTATGTTCTTTTTAATATGATAGTGTAATAAGGTCATTAAGTTATTTTTTACTTAACCCATATAATTGGGGAATTGTTTCATTGAGTGGTGTTCCTTTGGATCCCAGATGTGTATTCATTTTACTCCCAGAATAACAGTAGCTGATATTGTGTAAATTTGGGGAATGCAATTGTAACCTCAAACACCTGGAGAGCCCAAGGGGAGCACCATGAAGACTGTAGGTCTCCACATGATTCTTCGGTCTCCATCTGAGAGTTTCATTGCTGCTGAAGGCTGCTGGTGAGTACTGGAAGTATTTATACACTGCACTCGTGAGTGTCGTTGTTAAAGGAACAGTCAGTGGCAGTAACTGCTGTGTCATCAGCTGATCTGCTGATAAGGCAACCACAAATGTCTTGGCATTGGCAGGCTTGCACTCATCTCAAGATGTTCTCTTCCTTTTTTCAGATGATTGCTATAATCCAGCTGCCCCTCTATAAACACTCCGCAGTACTTGGTATGTTGAGGATGCCCCTGACTTTGTAGCAGCTAAATTGTATCAAAAAAGGAAGGGAGGGCTCATTATTTGCACTGATCTCCGACTCAAGAGTAGCGTTGCTTTGTCTTGGACTGGTGGATTGCAGCAGGAGGAAATAAAGAGCAAGGAACTTGCAGCTGAGTTTGTTTCCCAGCTGGTGGTCACACCACAGCCAGTGTGTGCCCGGGTGTGGCAACCCTTAGGCAAGAATACTCCTCTTCTGCTCCCTCCTCCAGTCTGTATAAATGCCACATGTCAGTTTGCCTGGGTTTCTTTATCTGTAGATATGTGTAATCTAAAAGATTTGGAAACATTGCAGGAGTACTGAAACTTGAATTCTTGTCTTTTCCAGTCAGATATAGATGTTTATGTGGGAATTGCTGCCACTCTTGAGAGGTGGCAGGCGTGTCCCTCAATACTCAGGTGCTCTGGTTTTTGCTCTTATGTTTCCCTCTGCAACAAAGGTTTTTCTACCCCATTATTTTTCTAGTTTTGAATCCCTCTTATTATTTGTTTGGGGGGGTTGTTTTCAGCTCTGAAGTAGCTGGACAAGAGAGATACTTGTGCTCACTGATTTATATTTTTTGTTTTCTGTTCTCCCTCTTTGATTTGTCTGATGTGTTTTACTATCACTGTATTTCTCCCTCCTCTTTCCTTTCCCCTCACTTTCCTGCTTATCTTCTAGTCTCTCTTGCCTCTGTTACCTTATGTTCCCATTTCAGGCTGGCTCCTCTGTGCATCTCCATCCATCAGGACCTGGGCTACGAATACCTGTTCCCATGGGCAGCCATTGACTGGCAGCAGTGTCTGACCTGCTGCTGTGGTCAGCTAAAGGGACTGAATGATTGATTACCTTTGCTTCTGCCCCCCAGGCCCATGAAGTCCTCCAGCTCTCTCTGGCGGGCAGCAATAGGGCATGTGCCCCTTCCCTGGCTCTCTCCCCTGCTTCTGGTTTTGTGAGCCTGGCAGAGGTGAACTGCTGTCCTGCCACATAATTTGGGATGGATCTTCAAGGGAAAGTGGCAGGCTTCAACTCAATGCCACTGAGAGTCTGCAATTCTGTAATAAAACTAAGTAACCACGAACCCCAGCTCATGTTGTTTCTAGTTTGATTGCCATAGATCAGTCATACACAAGCTAATATACTAAGTGCCATTTATACATATATTTCTTAACATGTATATATGTTTGCTTATGGGACCAGGTGGGTGTGCATGCACTCAGGTACATGTGCATGTCTTTTATTTCTCAGCCTTTTGTGAATGGTAAGGCTCAATCTCAGAATCAGAAAACAGTTTATATCCTAAATAGCTGAGATGTGAATTGACGTTTTTGATCCTATAACTGGAGACATTTAATAATTTTCCTTTCTAGATACAGCTGTGCACTTTTGAGGATGAAGATGGGTGGCTGTAGTATGTACACAAATAGCGTGAATTTAACTTCAGAAGTATTTATATTGAGATTTCTAGCCGGAAAGAGATTTTTTTTTTTTGTTCAATTTAAGCCTGCTCAGTTCAACTTAGAATCAGGGTTCTATATTCCTGATAAAAGCAAGATTAAAATAAAAACAAAAAGACAAATTTAAGGAAGAAAAAAAGCATAGCTGTAATAGTTAATAAAAACTGACAGATTTAAAGGTGTGTTGGAAAGCAGGTAGCCTGAATGTATATAGGATAATACAGCCAGTGAAGAAAGATGACTTGTACTGACCCTGACGGTGACAATTTATCTCTGTTTTAGATCCTGGCTAATGAGTTTAGTTTGTGTCTTTCATCTATGTGATGCTGGTTGCACATGGAGTATAATCAGCAGCTGGGGAGAACTGCAGTTGGACTGTCCTGGGCAGCTATCAAAATTGAACAGAAACAGGATGTGAAAGAATCAGACACTAAAATGATAGTAAGATGTTTGTACACTTGAAATAATACCGTGTTTCTTGGTAGAAGGCTCCAGGCCCTATAAACTATGGGGATATAGCCCAGGATCAGCAAGGTTCATGAATGGAGTCAAATCCAGTTGGCGTGCGGTCACGAGTGGTGTCCCACAGGGCTCTGTACTGGGACCAGTTCTCTTTAACACCTTTATCAATGATCTGGATGAGGGGATTGAGTGCATTCTCAGTAAGTTTGCAGACAACACCAACTTGGGTGGCAGTGTTGATCTGCTGGAGGGTAGAGAGGCTTTGCAGAG
>BJBW01000834.1:1051-11450 GCA_004320125.1 Scolopax mira
AAGGTCCCTTCCAACTTAGACAGTTCTATGATTCTATGAGTAGTGCTCAAGGTGAGTTAGGCTTTACATCTCCTTTTTATGGGGGATGACCTCTCCAAGTTCCATAAAAGCTCCACTGAGGAATGGTGGGTGAAAGCATCTGGGGACCAGAAGAACCTGATCTTTTGCTCCTGCTGAATGAAACTGTGAGAGCGAGGAGAGAACCTGCAGATTTTCTCAGCCCAGATTGAAGACAGCAAGAGTGTGCCATGGAACAGCTCAGGGGTGCAGAATGATAGAGAACAAGGGATCTATGCTGAGCTCTGTGAAATCCAATCTTTCTGCATTGTTTTTCTTATATCCAGCATCCATTATCTCTGCTGAAAAAAACCCAAACATACACATGAGCTTTTATGTGCAGCAACGGCACTGGGGGTGGTCTTTGAATTGGAAGGCATTTGCTCGCCAGAGCCTGCAGAAAGTCACGCCGGCTGCAGCTGCACAGTTGTCCTAGGGAAAAAAAAAAAAAAAAAAAAAAAAAAAAAGAGAAGAAAATGGGAGACAAAACCATTCTGGATGGTTAAAGAGGTCTGTAAAAACCAAGAGGTCTGAGGAAAAAGGTTTCTGATATCCAGGTGTATTTAACAGGGAGTGATGTGGACTGAGGAAAGGAAGATACAACATTTTAAAGGTTTATTGTACACCTAATGGACCTACCAGATCTCAGTTATCTTGCTAGAGCCAATGAAATACAGTCTTAATGATGGAGTCGCTAATAGCTGGCCAATAAACACGCTAAATAGTCATTCCGTTAAAACATATTTAAAAAAAAAAAAAAAACAGAACCAAAAAAAAGGACTTTGTGCAGGAAGAAAACACAGGGATCTCAATGGGAGGACCAGTTTCACAGCAGGCAGTGGAAAACATAACTATTAGGGTGTATTAGGAAACCAACAGTCCCTTTGCCCCGCTGGAAAACATTACTTTTTTCAGGAGAAAAAAATAACACAAACTTCAAGCAAACGAAGGATTTTTTTAAATCAGTTGTTGTATAAAGACCTTTGCTGGTTACAAGAGTAAATAAACGGGCGTATTCAAGGTAACATTTTTAAAGTTATCAAATCGCATGCGGGGTATTTATTTTTAAACTGCCTGGCCATAAAACACCAGATGTTGTACAATGAAGTAATGTCAGAAGAAGACTGGAATCTTTTGTCTACGAGGAGCAGGCAGATGCTCGCTTTTAAGGGTGACGTCTGGCTCATAAAACAAGAAACTTGGCTTTCAGTGCGAGGACACCAAACACTCTTTGCTGCATTTGAGACCCATGTCCCCCATCGCCTGTGGGCTTTTTTGTTGTTTTAAGCTTAATTATTACTCATGTGAAGCACAAGGCAGGGGGAGTCTAAAATTAAAGATTATGGTAGAAGAAGTAAGAGTTGTCTTATTTTACAGTAGGGTTAAGCGAAGGAAGCATTACCAAAGTGCGGCCAAAGCTGAGAGGCTTTTGCTGTTTTGGCCAAGTGTTGTCTTGATGTATGGCTTAGGTCACTCCACTCTCTATTTTACAAAAGTGAAAAGGAAGTACAGCAAAAAGACGCATTTTTTTTTCATCTGAGATGGAAAACCTAAAAATTCTGATATAAATGCAAAGTATCACCTCATACATCGTGCTCTTTCTTGGATAATATAAGGCATTTTTGGCAGTTTATTCACAGCCATGGAGCGTGCCAGCTCCATTCCTCCTGAAACTTTATGTAAGGGTAGCTGGGCACAGAAAGAGTGTAAGAAAGAAGCTGCAGAAATCCGGAGCTGGAAATTTAATGGGTTTGTAAAGCTCTAAATTTGAATGGTATTAATTCACATAACATACCAAGCGTAGCACAGTGTGCCCGGATGTCGCACATCACAACTTTATAGACTGAAAAGATTGCAAATGGAAATCAATTTGCTTTATGGATTTATCTCAGTGTACAATGTAAAAAAAAAAGACAATTTAAATCGTAGGTATACATTCATATAGAATCAGAAGATGGCAGAGCCCTGGCAGAGGCTGCCCAGAGAGGTGGTGGTGTCTCCTTCTCTGGAGACATTCAAACCCACCTGGACACCTTCTTGTGGGACCTGCTCTGGCAGGGGGAAGGGATCTCCAGAGGTCTCTTCCAACCCCAGATCATCCTGTGATTCTGTGGTCCTGTAATGCAATTTTAGCTGGACTTTTAAAAACTACTTAGCAACAAAAATAAACACATCTGTGTATCTGGGGTCTGATTTTAGTGTTTAGTGGACATGAACTGCTAATTTCAAAAAAACCCTCACCTTTTCATTTATGATTTTTCTAAATCCCATTTCTTTAGGTATATCAAAGCAGCTCTCCTCTTCTAAGACAGAATATAGAGCAAGGCTGAGGTTCAGTATTCATCACAGGTTTCAAATTTTGTGCACTCACATAGCATAAGACAGTACAAACATTATATATTTTTTCATGTGAAATTTCATCTCAATTTTTTCAGTCCGTTTCAGTCAAATTGAGCTGCGTCTTATTTATCTATCAAAAACTCAGCAAAATTAAATAGACCAACCTGCTCTCTCCCTTCCCTGACTCCAGCATCACACCTGTAGATGGGGAGCAGGCACCTTAGAGGCTCTTGTGGAAAAATCACTGGGTGCTTCGGTGGCAGAAACAGACTTTTAGTGAAAACGCTGCTTAGGGGACATATCTTGGCAAGCGACTGAACTCCCTGATGGAAATAGAGCATTTGGCATCAGAAGTTCTTTCACAGGAGCACGTAGCTTCTCTGTTGTCGCTGCCAAAGGCCCTTTCCCTTTGGCTGGCGGTGCGGGTGCTGAGCGGAGATTGCAGCCCGCTGTGGGAAAACCTGCTCCTTCACCTCCTACCCACCTCTCGGCTCTCACCCCCTGCTCCTGCTTCATTGACCTCGTGTCTCCCTCATAAAGAGCCTGCAGAGCTTCTCTGGGTAAGGACCGGCATTTTACCGCCTGCTGCATCAGCAGATAATGCCGGGTCTTTGTTGCCTTGTGTCCACGCTATAATCAAGCAATAGTTTCAGTCCTGACACAGGTCTTTTGGATGATGGATCTGGCCAGGATGATAAATAGCAGTCTTAGACAGGTGAAAATAAGCTTAATATTTTTTTTTCTTAATGTGAATGCTTTTAATTTAGGGATTTATTTTCAGTTGGTCAGAAAACAACAAATGCCAATGAGATTATCTGTTTAAGGATCTAGCAGCTCTCTTTGGCATTTTGTTAATTTTTGTGAATTTTAGTAGCAGGAAAGAAATTGCATTTATGAAATAAACTGATAGTTTTCATCAACTATTTACAGAGAAAAAATCACAGAATCACAGAATGCTCTGGGGTTGGAAAGGATCTCTGGAGATCATCCAGTCCAACCCCCTGCCAGAGCAGGGTCACCCAGAGCAGGTCCCACAAGAATGTGTCCAGGTGGGTTTGAATGTCTCCAGAGGAGGAGATTCTACCACCTCTCTTGGCAGCCTCTGCCAGGGCTCTGACACCCTAAAAGTGAAGAAGTTCCTCCATGTGTTTAGATCAAACTTTTTATGTTCAAGTTTGTGCCCATTTCCTCTTGTCCTGTCACTGGGCACCACTGAAAAAAGACTGGCCCATTTTTCTTAATCTCCATTTCTTATCAAGTTCAGTTGATATGAGCAGGGCTGAGGAATAGCTGATGCCCGAGTGCAAGGCTCTATTGACAGCCTCTGAACTCTTCATCTTTAACTCTTCATCATTAACTCTTTGGACCTTCTTGATTTATTTGCTTGGTGTTAGTCGTTAGTTGGAAACTTTGATCAGTTAAGAGACAAGTACACAGAAGGTCATAAGCAACAGCTCAAAGAGACAGTATCAGGCCAAGGCAACTCACATCCTGGATGAAGTTTGTAGCAGTGGTCATTTTTCACTAAAAATTACATGTATATTTTTATACATTCATACAAATATGTGCATGAACACTTCTGAAATGGGAAAGGCATCCATTATACCTCCAAACCTGTTAAGTCAAGGCAGCACACACAAAGGTAACTGTCTTTCACACAGAAAGCATGAACAGCATGATGTCATTCAGTAAGGTAGACTAAACAATCTGTCTTTTTTAGATAAAAGCTATAAAACCTTTAGAAACGTTTACTATATCAGGTATCTGAGGAAAATTACAGCAATAAATCTGAGATGGTTTAGAAACTGTATTCCCAGGACAATTACAGAAGGCCCTAGGCATTCGCTGTCTGCCTGCTGTTAGGCAGAACATGTTTGCACCAGGTTTCATAAATTCAGCTCGTGCAGCAAGGAGGGTTTGCTGCTAGGAGCACAGCAGTGAATTGTCTAAACAACATCTCATATGGGGAGTTTGCTATTTCAGTGACAGAGACACAGGACTTGAAGGAAATCTCTGCGTGTGGGGTTTTTTTCTTGGATTAGCGAAGTAGCTTCCAGCCAGAGGTTTAACAAATAAAGCGGGGTGGTAAATGCTTTTTAAGCATGGAGTAATAAAGAAGTGTAAAGGCATGTCTCATGGAATCAGGGTCTCTGGAAGCCACAGGGCTCCGGCACTGAGAATGGTACGTGGTCAATTAACGGGGTTTGCTGAGCTTTGTCAGCGGGCTGAGGCTTTTGAAGTAGCCCCTTCACCACCTTCTCTGCCTTCTCCTCATAGAGGAGACAAACTCATCGTGTCACATTCAACACGACTGGTCCAAGCCGTAACTCAGTCGTAACCACATCTTGAACTTCAAGAAATGCAGAGTCGCTGCTTTGTTAGTTTGAATTTCTGGGGGGGCAGCCAAGGTACTGCAGGGCAGTTTCGGTGGAGTTACAGCCAAAAATCCAGCCAAAAATGAATGCTTCTTAATTTGAGGAAAAAGAGATTACCAGGCAGATAGGTGAGAATTTCACAAGTTTCAGTTCAGAGCATTAAGCTTGGTTTTTTTTCGTTTTTTTCTTTCTTACCTGAGTGAAAACAAAAAGCTTGCCATCTAATGAGAGTTCTGGCTATTTTGCTTAGCAGAGGTCCTTAAAAGTAGATGATGTTTCTTTTCTCAGTAACATAAGGGGCTCCCAAGCCCTCATGCGTTAATTCTCTGCTCAAATGGTGTTTTTTAGGTCACACTTTTTCTTTCAGCTTATAACTTTATTGTTCCTTTAGGTGAAATCAATCACACTGCCACCTTATTTTCTTATTTTTTGTATTTACCTATTGAATTGCTGGGGAAAAATGCAGACATTAATTCAGGGACCTATGTAATTCTGAGGAATATTGGCTCAGGAACTTCACGTTTTGAACTGTTGATGGTAAACAAGCTGTTTTCTCAGAAAGTCACAAAATTCTCCAAAGTGAATGAAACTAATGCATGTTAATTCCTGTTGTGACCAGAATTTCCCAACCTCGCCCTGCATTTCTGCAGAAATATTTGTATTACCTTGCCATAAACTGACTTTATTAAATTAAATAAGAAACTCCATACTCCATCCTACAAACATTTCTCCATAAATTAAGTCATATTGGTAACAGATTCTGAGCCCAAATAAGTCCAAAGCACTGCAAGTTGCAAGATGAACTATTTAAAGGGTCGTTTTTCATGTTTTACATTGGTAAGAAAGATTTTCAACCTTGTATTAAAAAAAAAAAGAGAGAAAAAAATTTTAAAAAGGAGGATGTCTTAAGTATGCCAAGTGTCCATAGTTACCCCACATTAGATTGTGAATGTTTTATGTTGTCCTTTTGGGATATCAATCACAGGACCCATAAGCAAAAAGTCAGTAAAGGAAAGAGAGTCTTCCAGGCATGAGACATCTGGTTCCTTGGCAGCCTACGCAGACTTTATGTTGCCAGCTTTAAATTGAGCCTTTGAGTTTGCCACATGCTTTAGCTGAGGATGGGCTGTCTGGACTGCCATGTGTTCCTGGTTGCCGTAGCTTTAACGTTTAATGTTTAGGCTTACTTCTCGAGGATCTCCACATAGGTAAAGCTTCTCACTCAGGCCTAGTACTCGGGGTTTACAACGTTGTCCTCCTAAGCCCCTAACTGTGCATTTCTAATTGTTTTTTTAAGGACTGGGACAAATTTATAGTACTACAACAATCATGATCCTGAATATTCTTCTGCATCACCCGAGGTTCTAAACTTGTAGATATTGGGGGATCTGATCAACACCTATAAGTACTGAAAAGGGTGGGTGTCAGGAGGATGGGGACAGTTTCTTTTCAGTGGTGCCCAGTGACAGGACAAGAGGAAATGGGCACAAACTTGAATGTAAGAAATTCCATCTAAACATGAGGAGGAACTTCTTTCCTGTGGGGGCGGCAGAGCCCTGGAAGAGGCCGCCCAGAGAGGTGGTGGGGACTCCTTCTCTGAAGACATTCAAACCCACCTGGACACATTCCTGTGGGACTTGCTCTGGGTGACCCTGCTCTGGCAGGGAGTTGAACTGGATGATCTCCAGAGGTCCCTTCCAACCCCATATCACTCTGTGATTCTGTGATTAAAAAGAAGCAATTAGAAGAAGATTTTCCAACCACAAGACCATTGACACATCCATTGACTGGTCAGAAACTCCTCAGTTGCTTACTTTAGTAAACTCAATCTAAAGTTTATGTAATTGTTTCAAGCTTGGTGTCAGGCTCAATTATCAGAAATCTATTACTATAGTAAATTAGCTGGAGGAATTGAGTTTATCAGTTATGAAAATGCGGTCTAGCATCTAACTGGGCATGTCATCCAAAACACGGTGTGTAAATTTATATGTATCTTGACTTCGGGTACTCTGCAGAGAAGCCCCTTACTGCTTGTGGATGAAGGAGAAGCTGCTGTTAGGGAGAAAAAGAATTATGAGAGTTACATCTTGCATATTAAACCTTAATAAAAACATAAAATTTTTTAGAAGGAGCATCAGTAGTTTCCAGATGAAGTGAGATAGGAAATAGAGGAATCCACGTAGTTCATTCTTAATCTATTCCATTTGTGCGTTGATTACAGCATCCTGGTTGCTCTTGCCCCTACATCTGACACTTCAAGCACATATATGACATACCTGCTTTGCTGAATGGTCTTGGGCTATGGTATCATTGGGCATTCTGGAGTTGTGGAACCAGCTATAGTCATACTGATCTTAAGAATTAGTTGGGGTTTTTTGTTTACTGCTCAGGTGATGCAACCAAGAGAGTATCTAGTCATCTGAAATATCATGGAAAATGGATCTCCACTGTGAACCTTTGTGCTCAAACGCAACAGATAAGAAGACTAATGCTTTTGTTTTCCTTGGCACATAATTTTTTAAACTTCTTTTAGCCTCTGCACAAGATGTTTGAATGTTCTAAGTCAGCAATGACTGGGAAAGTGGTAGAGCATCAGGCCAGAGGACTGCAATTAACCCTCCTCACTGGCTCTGTGTGCTGTTTATCACAAGTGTCACTCTGGTACCTCAGGAAATAATTAAACTCCAGTGTGTTACGCTGAGTGACAGTCAAGTGTTTTCGTACAGATGCCTCTAACCTTTACGGGGACCTTCTTCCCCAGTTGTATTTCCTATAAAGATGTAAAACCTCCTGTCTCTATGCCAGTCCCTTGGTCTGCCCACCTCTTCCTGTCCAGATTACCATTTTCTGTTTCTGTTGCCCCAGCCCCGATCTTCTACTCTTGGGATAAGGATGTTCCCGCTTCTCTTCCAATGTGGTGCTCACTTAGAACTTGCTACTGCCCTCAAACCTTAGACCGGTGATGATGGGCTGCAGAACGGATTATGAATCATTCATAGTCTGATGTAAAAAACATTGTTGTGTGGTGTTACTAATTAGGCTATCAAACATTTGAAAACCATTAAAACAGTTTCACTTATAATATTGGTGTAAAAGGGAGCATAAATGAAAGGGTTTCTGCTTCTTCCCTTGTTTTCACCATAAACAGCAGTGGGGCAAGGGATGCCAGCAGCTGCTCTGCTCTTTAGAGGATGCCCAAAGGCAAGTTTTAAGTGTTGTTGCTCATTAACTGAGAGGATTAAGGAGACCTGCAGCATCCCGAATCTCTTCCCTTTTGCATCCAAACTGACAGCAAATGGCAGGCTCACGGCCACCCTGCTCTGCTCCCTGAACCAGCCCCGGATCTGCTGCATTTCTGTGTTGTACTGCATTTATCTGGCCGTGTGTGAGAGCACGGTCATTTACAACAAGAATAACACAGCACCAGGATGCCACATACTGCCCCAGGGTACTGTCTCGAGCTCCAGCCGACTACCGGCTTCCTCTTGGCAAATAGCACCCAAATATTCATCTACCCGGGGAATTGGGCGTCTGTTCACTTTGTCTACCAAGCTGATAGCCTCTTTGTTACGCGGTTCGTTCTCCTGGCAATTGACCTTCAGAATAAATGTGAAATGCAAGCCTTGGAGCATATAAAGAGCCTCTAAAAATCTAACAAATCGTTCAGTAAAATCCATCACTTTTGGCTCAGACAAAGTGCTTCCTAATTTAAGGCTGACATTTATATGTTACTCAAAAACAGCTAAACATGAATACTGAAAAGAGGAAGGAACCTGGAAACATCGGAATTAGTAGTTAAACTTTTACAGCACTTAATTTTAAAAGTTAGGCTAATGGCATGAAATTCTAAAATATGTAAGAACAGAGAATTTATGGTTTTGCAAAAGACCTTTAGAAAGTTATGTTCATGCGTAGCTGGATCATTAAAATATTTTATGGAGAAGTTTTGAAGATGAGTGCTTTGGTTTCCTTGGCACTTGCCTAAAACTGTAATATTTCACATAAGAGTCTAATGTGGAACTGAGAAAGCTTATTTTACACATTTAAGTATGTACTGCCTTTGATAGCATTCAGATCTCAACGCTTGTGTAACGTTGTGCCCCTGTGGGCAGAAAGCATCTGTCAAGTAGAGCTGGTAAACACAGAAATTACTCTGTGTGGTTTTTGATTAAATTGGTCTTCAACATAATAAAAAATTCTATGAAAGCTTTTCTGTGATTTCACTGACACCCACCCCCAAAAAAGACAGCAGAGGTATTTAAAATATATTTTAGTAAAAATCTTCAGGAAGCTAAATAGATTTACTTCCTTCATACTGTTTCTCTGGAAATAAAGAAATTTCCCTAGTAGTTATTGGCAAATTAGGGTTTACCTCAATTATGGCGAAAGTCTGAAGGTAAAACCTCTCTCATCAAACGTCAGGATGACTCATATTGGTTATGTCTTCAGGTTATGTCATGTTTGTGTTTGCAAGCAATGCTGTGTAGACCTGCCAATGAAACTGGATCAGGTGGTGCTGAGGACCAGCCCTTCACTACGTTCTGTGGATCTGGTTGGGTTTTGCTTTGGTCTGAAAGCCCGTTTGTGGTTGGGGCACATTACATGCACTCTAAGTACGTAGAAGCATAGGATTACCTGGGTTGGAAGGGACCTTTCAGATCATCGAGTCCAATCAACCCAACTGACAAGACCCATCACTAAACCATATCTCTCAGCACCACATCAATCCAGCTTTTAAATACCTCCATCTTTCAGGTCACATTTGATCCTGTTCATGCATTCTCAGACTGGTCCATCGTGTGACGTGCACCCTCAGCGTGCGTCATGGTGCGAACCGCATGTCGGTGAGAGGGGACACTCGGGCTCCCCCTGGAAACATGCATCTGATAGGAAATAAAGTGTTTTATGTAGCTTCTGTCCCTCTCCCAGCATTAACACCTCAAAAATAATGCGTCTGAAACACGGCAGCTGTTAAACAGTGTGCCTGCAGCAAAGGTTTCTTCCTAATAAACTCCATTGTTTATCATTATAGAGGGACTGCAAACTCAGCTGTGTCTTGGAGGAGAAGGTGAAATTGCTGTATTTGTCATCAGTTGTTTTTGTAATTTGCGGGTATAATGGGGAGTAGCTTCCATCCAGAGAAATCTAGCATTCAGCCGTTGGCACTTTTTTCAGAGGAATACTTTTCCCTTGTAATCAGATTTGTATTGCCTGAAAATGAAGTCATCACCCAGATGGGACTGGGATGTCCCAGAAATGTATTTGTGCTAAAGAAATTTCTCTGCAACTTCTTTTTGTGGCCGAAACATGATAACTGTAGAAAAAAATGTAGTCAATATAAGACATTGGCATATACCTTCTGTTTGTCAGAACCTGTACGCTGAAGGCTGCTCTGTTGGTAATTCCAGTACCTAAGGGGGAGTCCCTTCCAGTCCCTAAAGGGGCTCCAGGAGAGATGGGGAGGGACTGATCATGGACTGGAGCCATAGGACGAGGGGGAATGGTTTTAAACTGAAAGAGGGGAGATTTAGATGGAATCTTAGGAGGAAATCCTTTCCGTGAGGGTGGTGAGGCACTGGAAGAGGTCGCCGAGAGAAGCTGTGGCTGCCCCATCCCTGGAGGGGTTC
>BJBW01000834.1:11501-97792 GCA_004320125.1 Scolopax mira
CCCTTCCAACCCAAACCATTCTATGATTCTATGAAAATAGAGAGCCCTTCTTGAGATGCTGTGATAAAGATAACTACCTTTTGATCCATGCGACCATTCAGACAATCTCAAAGCAAATTTACATTGTGTGTGCCTTCCAGAAACTCATCAAGGCATTTAAGGAAATGAAAGTACTTGCAGCATAAAGAAAAGGAAAAGGGAAGTGTCCTGCTGTAGGCACCATAGCAGAAACAGTTGCTGGAAGCAAGGAACTAGCTCTGGTCATGGTCAGTGGGACTGCTGCAGATGTCTGAGGCTCCTGTGGTGTGGTCCTTCATGCAGCGATGCTGTACACTTCACTAGATCTGCGGTGTGCTAGTCCTTCATTTAATTCTTTTTGGAACATTCAGTCATTCTTTATTGTTCAGGACTATACTCCTTGAGCTAAAATGTTCAGGACTATGTGTATTTCTTAATGTTCAGGACTGTACTCCTTGAGCTAAAATGCTGCCTCAGAGTTTTCTGTTTACCAGAACAAAGAAACAAAAAAATCACTGGTTTTCTCCTTTTTCTTTCACATTTTTAAGAGGTGTTTTATTGTTTATTGCTGTGCTGCAACTGCCTTACCCAGCTGCTACTGACATCACTTTAATGCTAACATTTTAATCCTCTACTTCTTTGCATTGTTCACTTTTACTGCAAACAATTTCCCAGTTAAGTGGTATTAAAAAGTTTGGAAATCTACAATTTATTTAAAATAAAATATTAATATTTATTAATTATTTTAATATTTACATTGGATCTTTTTACAATATTAATAATATTTAATAACATCATCTTTGCTGTTCCTGTAAAAAGATAATAAAAAGAAGATGCTTTAACAACCTTCTGTAATTTATTCTCCTGTACAGCTTGCAAACCTTTGTCTTTACCAGAAAAGGATTTAGAGAAGACTAGCTTGACTTTTCACCATTTTCACAAAGTCAGAGTGCTAAATGTGATAGATGAGCTAAACGTGAACAATGAAGTCTAAAAGCAGATGGGTTTTTTTGCTCTGGCAAATGGGCAGATCTGAACAGCTTTATTGGAGCGCTCACTACAAGCAGTTTATGCCTGTATTACCAGGCTGTATAAAAAAGGTGATTGCCATGCTAAGCACAGCTATATGGATCTGTTAGGAATAGGCTACAAAGTCATTGGCAATAGTCCAGCATTCATTATATAACCTAATCATCACTAATCGTCACTGATCTTGCTAGAACCTCGTTTATGAGAAGTCATAAGACAGTTACTCTTATTTATGGAATCATAGAATGGTTTGGGTTGGAAGGGATCTTAAAGATCATCCAGTTCCAACCCCCCTGCCCTGGGCAGGGACACCTCCCACCAGACCAGGTTGCTCAAAGTCCCATCCAGCCTGGCCTTGAACCCCTCCAGGGATGGGGCAGCCACAAGAAGGGGGCAACCTCTTCCAGAATCTCACCACCAGCACATGAAAGAATTTCTTCCTGAGATCTCATCTAAATCTCCCTTCTTTTAGCTTAAAACCATTCTCCCTCATCCTACGGCTCCCCTCCCTGATCAAGAGTCCCTCCCCATCTCTCCTGGAGCCCCTTTAGGGACTGGAAGGGGCTCTAATGTCTCTCTGGAGCCTTCTCTTCTACAGGCTTCACGTGGACTGCATTAGTATGGATGATTCCCAAACCTAGAACCTTTGTCATCCACAGAGAAAGAGAACAGCCTGTGAGAAGTTTCAAACTAAAACTGAGCAGTGAAAACAAAACAAAACCAAATCCTTAAAATAGACTGTACTTGGGATGTTCCTGTGACATGGTAAACTCCCTTCACTATGTCATTAAGACCAGGCACATAAACAGGGGTTTTCATGTGCTGCCTGTTTTATATTCATGCTATTCTGGCCTACTGAGTCTTTCTGTTGGATTTAAAATAGAAAAGGTTTTATTTTCTCTCCGTGCAGAATGGAAAAGTTTCTGGAATCTCTCCTCATTTCCTGTGCACCCAAAATTGTCGTCATTGTCAAATGGTGTGCCAGGACTATTATTCCAATGTAGCTTAGCTCAGTAAGCCTTCTGGTATCATGGGGAGAACCTCAGTGTTAGAAGCTCTGTGTGATACTACATCTAACTCACCCTACAATCACGATATTTTTAAACAGAAAAGAAAAAGGAAGGTCCTCAGGATTGAAAATATTGCTTTGAGGGCTGCACTGCAGAAAGATTTATTTGCTCATACAAGGCAGGTATCTTTGAAATGAGTACCAATAACGAACTTAGGAATTGCATTGCAATATCACAGATGTCAGCAGATAGGAAAACTCAAGAGCAGATTCTCAGTTCATGCAAGCAGGCATAACTCCATTGACTCCATATTAAGACCAGCAAAAAAGAAAAGAACACCAAGTCCTTTTGGAAGATATGGCTTCATATCATATGTAGAGTCCTGCCCAGAGAAGACCTGTGGGGTTGGCCTCATTTTCAATTGTACTGAAATTACCAAATAGATGCAGTTAAGCTAAACATTATTATCTTAAGCACAAGCAGACTTAACCACTCTCTTACTTAGGGAAATCTTACTATGGCATCCTCTGAGCTCAGGATATCAGCAAATGAAGAGGCACAGAGCTTCTGCAGGATTCCAAGTTGTCCCACCCAAACAGCTATTAGTACAATAAAGAAGTAAATCCCAAGATTTTACCTCTGGAATTATGCAGTGTGTATCTCCAATATTCTCTTAAGTCAAAAGCTATTTCGTAGAAAACTGACACAGTATTAATCTAGTGGAAAAAAATTATTTCTCAAGCATCTTACAAAAATGGCAGAATATAATTGCCTTAATGGCTGGTGCAGCTGCCTTATAGGAACTGTCTTCAGAGAATAAATAATTTCATTGCCACTAAAATATTCATTTCCCTCCCCAAGCCTCCTGTTTGATTTTGTTTTTTAAATAGCATTCTGCATTTGGTGTGCTGTGGTTTTCTTCAGCACTATAGAGTCCATTTTTCAATGATAGGATAGCAGCTTCCGGTGAGATACTCAGGGCTGGTTTGTGCCATGAGGAATAAGAAGAAAATAATTAGTTTTAAAAAATCATATCAAAGGAGAGTCAGATTGCATATGCATATCCAGACTAAGTTCAAAGATTCAGGCCTATCAAATTATTCATAGCTATCTTGTTTATATGTATGACTGTGTTATACACTTCCTTCCATTCGTTGCTCACTGTTAAGTGAGACTGCAAAGTTGTGAACTACTATAAACATGTTTAAATTTAGCATCCTGAAGTCTTTTTACCAAGACACAGAGTTAAGGAAGTGCAAGAACTGTGATGTATGTATAACAACATCGTTAGGGCTTAAGGCTGTCTTATGTGCCCAGCCAGGGCCTCTCATGAAAAAGAATATAGATATAGATATATATATATATATATATATGTAGAATACTACGTAGAAAATACTAAATACACCTGGAAGAAATGTCCTGCCCCAAGAAGCAGCTGAAACCACATCATGAGCAGAGCTTGGGCCATCTCTTATTTTCTGGGCAGTCAGGCCAGGAAGCTTCTCTGCTCTAGTTCTTCCCCGCCACTTATTCTACATTACTTATCAGGTTTGTCTGGGTGGCTGTGTTTTTTAAGCTTTCACTTTCCACACTGAAAACCAAAACAATCTGGACCCAGCTGAATGAACAGTAAATTGCATGGCAGCCAATCTTAACAGGTCACTGGTCACAAATGTCAATCCCACTCCTCACGGTGTTGTACAGGTGGTCTGCCCCTGAGAAACCTTGTGCCAGGTCAGAACCCAAATTTGTGGCTATAAAAATGCATGAGAAGGATAAAAATGCATGAGAAGCCCATAGTGTCCTGTCTTTCACAGCCTTTATGAAGGGAGCAAAGTGAGTCTGGTTGCCTTCCACATCCCAGCTCCTAAATACAACTGACCTCAGGCTTTCCATGGGTGCATCTGAATGGCCCTTACTGATGCTTAAAACCACTTATGAACCTGTTGAAGCTGGTCCAGCAGAGGGCCACAAGGATGCTCAGAGGGCTGGAGCACCTCTGCTGTGGTCAGGCTTGATGAGGCTCTGAGCAACCTGATCTAGTTAAAGATGTCCCTGCCCATGGCAGGGGGGTTGGACTAGATGACCTTTAAAGGTCCCTTCCAACCTAACACATTCTATGATTCTATGAATCTACTTTTAAAATAAAAGGCCAACACACTTTCCCCCTTCCCTAAGAAATCAGCAAACAAAATACAGTGTGTTCCAAACGGAGGTTACCAAAGCAAAGGCTATGTGGCTATTGTGCTGATTTTCACAACCTATAAATAAGTAATGAAGAAGAAGAGATTTATGATGATCATATTAAACACACTTTTTGGCTGTTGTTTTTTGTAATCTACTGATACATACAAATACCTCCTTACATTCAGATCCTGCAAGCCATAAGGAGTACTATTAATGTTACTGATGCGTAAGGCGATGTGTATATTTACACACAGGTCCTAGATTTGTTGATGTTCCACTGAAACATCAGCATATATTTTCTGTCTTTATTCTTAGCTACCTAATTGATGTTTTTGACAAAGTATCAATAGAAGAAGACTGCAGGCAGTCACCTGAATAGCTGGTGGCAGGGAGCATGGCAGGGAGGACAGCTTGCACACACCTATGCTGGTGGCACCAGTTCCTCCCTTTGGGCAGAGTGGCACCTGACTCCTATGGTATGAAAAACAAATGGGATGAGATATAAAAAGGATGTAAAACCCCTATTTCCAAAAAAAAAACTTATTGCTCAGGCAATAAGTTAACAAGCCTGAAACTAGCTTAAAAGCATGTATAAACAAAAAAGACTATATGCATTCATAAAGCTGTGTGGAGCAGCTGGATAATTGTTTTCTTCTTTGCGTGTTAAAAATGTCCTACCTGGAAGGTTTCTAAAGCTTGTCTATAAATTCATTACCATGGAAAAGTGGTTCTCAAGACAGGACATGCTGTGAGTCATGGGGTTTCTCTTTGTGGTTCTACATCTAGTTCCAAAATGTTGTTTTGAACTCTCACGTCAAAAAAAAAAAAAAGCTGACCTTTATCTGAAAGTTAAACAAATGTCAACATTAAAACTCTGTTAGAGTAAGTAAAATAATACTTCATCCTGCAGGCATTGTCCGGCATTTTTAATAAAAAGACTCTATCTTACGTATCTGCTTTATATATATTTAATCCACTGCTTTCCTGCAGTATCATTTTCAGCTGATGGGAAGATATTCTGCTGTACGGACTGTTTGGGGACAAATTTGCAAAGGCCATTTAACCTCAATGTGGGTGTGCAAGGTGTTCCTCTGCCGAGGGACTCTCCTCGTCCCCGTTGTCACAGACACTCCACCTGGGCATCTCAGGTCAGCACCCTCACCTTGTTCATGTCCTGGTGGGGAAAATAAGAGGGCTCCCTGTGGGACTCTCAGTGGTCTGCTGTTGTAGGGTTTAGCAGTTAACATGGTGTATAGCTGTTCCTGGGCTTGGTGCTTGCAGATTTACAATTTCTTCTTCAAAACAGCATACTGAGTTTATGAACACTTCAGCGCTCAAGTCTCTAACTCTGACTTCAGTGCTTAAGTCTCTAACTTATCTATAACTGATAGCTTATAAGTTATCACTAAAAACTGATAAGTTTTCCATAACTGTCAAGAAATAAAAGCCTGCTGATTTTTTCTTGCTTAATCCAGAAAGGAAAGGTAAATCCCTTGAACTCAATGGAATTACACCAGCCAACTGCAGTAACACTGGCAAAAATGAGATGTTTACCAGGATTTTCCTTACCACACTCAGTACCTTTAGTATATTCCTCAGCTTTGAAATCTGTGGATCCTGTCCTTCTGCAAAAATGTGGGGAGGCATGTCCAGTTTGGCCTTTATTGGTGTGGGGAGATTAAAGGTGTGCTTTCCATGAATTAAAGTACAAAATCACTCAGTAGTAGCAAACTGGGTAATAAGTCATGACAGAACAGTTTGAGGAAACTTAACATGCTACAGACATCTCAATGCAACAGTATTTCACGCCGTAACATTTATTTTTTTTTACTCCATAAATATTTTCATCCTTCTTGCTGTAGCTTGCATAAATGAATAAATACATAAAAAACACTAATGATGAGTCCTAAATTAAAACTAAGCTCACCATCTTGACATTTACTTTTTAAAATATGTATGAGACAATTCCTCTGATCTCTTTTTCATACACTTACAAGCTCACACACTTACCAGTTATTTGTGTTTCTGTGCCAAGTACAGTAATGAGTACAGACTTCCTCCTGCTAATGCTGAAAGCCTTTATACATTCATCAGAGCTGGAGGACTGAGGTGTTAAATTGAGCTCGAGAGATTGCCTGTTGGAGGTAGCCAAATATTTCCAGACTTTGTCCATTAAGCAATAGGAATTGCTTCATGCTTTTATCCCTCATTCTCTGTGTCTTGAGTAGTCATTACCCACAAAAACACAAAGAGTTTTTCTTTATGCCCAAATTATTTTCCAGAGTTATTTAAGGAAGTTTCTAGACATGTGTTAGAAATAAATTGATGGACTTAATGACTGAAATAAGGGGAGGGATCCTGCTTTAGTTGGGGCGGGGGGGAGGGGTGGATGAGATGTTCTCAAGAGGTCCCCTAACATTCTGTGATTCTGTGGATTAAAAGAACTAGGAGGGGTCTAGAGAATAAATCTTATGAGGAGCAGCTGAGAGAGCTGGGGGTGTTCAGCCTCAACTGAACTGAGGGAGACCTTCATAGAATCATAGAATCATATGGGGTTGGAAGGGACCTCTGGAGATCATCTAGTCCAATCCCCCTGCTGGAGTGGGTCTGCCTAGAACAGGTTGCACAGGAAATCATCCAGGCAGGCTCTGAATGTCTCCAGAGAAGGAGACTCCACCACCTCTCTGGGCAGCCTCTTCCAGGGCTCCACAACTCTCACAGTAAAGAAGTTCCTCCTCATGTTTAGGTGGAACTTCTTATCCTCAAGTTTGTGCCCATTTCCTCTTGTCCTCTCACTGGGCACCACTGAAAAAAAAACAAAACAGCCCTGTCCTCCTGACATCCTCCTTTTAAGTATTTGCATTATCAGATCCCCCTCAGTCTTCTCTTCTCCAGACTAAAAAGACCCAAGTCCCTCAGCCTTTCCCCATAGGAGAGATGCTCCAGGCCCTTAATCATCTTTCTGGCCCTTTGCTGTACCTTTTCCAGCAGTTCCCTGTCCTTCTTGAACTAGGGAGCCCAGAACTGGACACAGTGCTCCAGATGGGGCCTCACCAGAGCAGAGTAGAGAGGCAGGATGACCTCCTTTGACGTGCTGGCCACACTCTTCTTGATTCACCCCAGGATGCACTTCTTGCTCTCTACAACTCCCTGAAAGAAGGGTGTAGAGAGAAGGGGTGTCAGTCATTTCTCACAAGAAACAAGCAATGGGACAAGAGGAAACAGTCTCAAGTTGCACCAGGGGAGGTTCAGTTTGGAGATTAGGAAAAAATTTTACATGGAAAGGGTTATTGCACATTGGAATGGGCTGCCCAGGGAAGTGGTGGAGTCACCATCCCTGTGGTTACTTAAAAGATGGGTTGACATGGTGTTTAGTGACATGGTTTAGTGATGTTTTTTTTATCAGAGTTAGGTTGATGGTTGGACTAGATGATCTTAAAGTTCCCTTCCAACCCAGGCAATTCTATGATTCTTTGATTCTAATGACAACAATCTATTCATAATTGAAGTCTTCGTTAAGTCTTATATTTAGTTTGTCTGTCCCGAAATAGACTTTTGAAAATCTAGTATTAACAAATTCAAAAATATCTGGGTCTTCCAGGAGAGAAAGAGGGAGTTATGTGAGAAATGGTTGAATTTCCCAGGTAATTGAAGTGGAGCATTGAGGACATTTGGGGACCAACAGTAACCATACATAACCATATCAGTAATACCATATGAGGCTGCAATTACCTAGAAATACAAATTTGGGTACAGATGTGGCAAAGCTGAGACTTTGGGAAGTGGGTGATTGGGAAAAGTGATTAGGGCTGACTTGTTTCCTTGAGAGGAGATGAACGGAGAAAGAAAGGTACAAGCCTGGTGAAAGGAAGGGTCAAGAATGGGAAAAGGGTTAAAAACATACGAAACTGGTGTAATCAGGTTATGCAAAGGCACTGGCTAGGCAGTCCTGGGTTTGATTGCCACAACATAGTCAGGACAGTAAACCCAGCTCATCTGGCCACACAAGTCCAACATGCCTCTGGAGTCAGGATGAAGAGGGATGGTGGGGGAAAGCTTTCCTGTTTGGGCAGGAAAGCACCCAGATGGACAGATAAAGGATCCTGGCCAGGCTTGGCAGCATCACCATCTACTCATCACTTCCTTACAAAGCACAGAACTGGAGAAATATGTGAGCCACAGGAATAAAAAAGGGGCTGAGGTAATAGCAGAAGCTTCTTTCAATAATCTCTGTTACTGGACTGATGATGGCCCTTTCTTTAAAAGTAGCTGTGCTTGACATAATAGGTCACTGGAAGGATTACATCCAAGCTAAACAATCATCAGCTGTTTCATGAAAACATGTTATTCTAACACATGTCTTAGGAAGTAAACTCAAATGAGTTTACTCAAGCACGGAGTTTAATTTAAACAGACTTCTGCAGCCTCCTCCTCGGGTCAAAATGGGCACCTCCCGAGATTTTGCATACCTTCATCCTGCACCGCTAGCTCCAGATCTCCTTCTCGTCTACTTCCTTACTTTAGCCCATTTGTCTCTCTTAAGTATGTATTTGTCTTGTTACTTCTTATTTCGTTTGGGGGCCCTCAGTAACTGCTTTCTTTCCCTCTTGCATTTGCATACAAGGGGGTGATGCTTGGTGGAGCAAGGTGGTACCCATTACCATCCACACACCTTATTTTTTCCCCTGAGACAGACAAGCACTGAAGCAAACGGGTCTCACTTTCTGTGTTTGAGCTAGACAGCTCTACATGGGATGTTCACGAGTCAGCGGAGGCCAACTTCGCTTGGAAAAGCATTGCTCCTTAGTTGGAACAAAAACTGGAATTTCTGCAGACATTCACCTTTTCAGACCATCTGTCTCCGGAATGAAGCTGTTTAAAGGAAGAGTGCATAAAGCACTATATAGCATACAGCCGTAAAGCTGTGAGCATTCCACATCTAGCATTGCTTTAGTCCCTAAAGGTTCCTGCCTGGGTAAAGTAGAAAGCCCTTTTTGTACCTAAAAGACACCTATCAAGCTCAGATGTGCCATGCCTGGGAATTAGCAAGCAACATGCATATAAATTGACTTTTCAGAAAATTCATCTGTGCTATACTGATAAATATCATGCAATAACATATTTCGCTTCCTCAGCATTTTCCCCTACATTACCCAAGCAAATCTTTTGCATTCAAAATTATAGATAAGCTAGCTTTTCCTTATACCAGGAATAACATCAGTTTTCTTGCTTAAATAACTAAAAGGCAGAAACTTTATCTAATGCTACCTAGAAAATACAAATGGAGCGCTCTGCTTGGATCAGCATCTGCTGTAATACAGAAAACCCTACAGAAGAGCTCAGGAAGTTTTGCAAAGTTCCCTTTCCAGCTGTCCCTATCAGGTCTCAGGAAGGAGTCCAACCTTATTTAAGTAATTTTTGTAACAATGTTGAGTCTCCAGTTGAAACTCTTCATCCCAGTAATGAAAAGAAATAATAATAAAAAAAACATTTTAATATTTCTTAACATTTTGACTGGCAGAAGAGTTTAGCTGAGAAAAGGGAATGAAGTGGTTGATCTTTCATCAGAAATGACATCTGGTGGCATATTGGGAGTTGAGGAGAGGCTTCATTGCTGTAGCTGTTTTCAGATGTGTCTTTCAGTGTGTAACTAGCTCCCAAACCTTAATGAACCACTTAAACAAAGCAGCTATGGCAGCTTGTTCTCAAGAACTATAATCCCTCATCTACCACTAGGAATGGAGACTTGTAAATGCAGATTTATTTTCCGTAAGTATTCGATTTATAACATATCATTCCTCACACTGTGTTTAAAATATATGTAAAGCCTTTGTAAACATATTTTTATTGAATTCCATGGGAGAGGACAGACCTGATTAAGGTTCGGATTAGTCAGGAAAATAAGACAATAAGAAGAATTTTCTGTAAGGAAATGAAGAATTCACATAAATGCAGTTCATGCCGTGTGCCTTCAGCAGGAAAGTTTCATGAGAGAGAACAACTAATTCCATCAGTAAAGAAGTTGTGTATGTGCTGCAGAATGGTTTCATTGGATCCATCTGTTCTGTTCATAGACAAGTAAAACTATGAAGTAAATAGAAAAAAAGTAAATGAAAAGAGCCAAGGAAATAAACCAAATGGTTTCAGTCCCCATTGGTGGCAGGAAATATCACACTTCCAGGGCCCGTGCAGTATATTCTGTGTTTCAAAAGCAGCTTTCTCATTTTTCATGCTGTTCTTGAAAATATAAGGAGGTAATGATGGAAAAAACCCAAAGTCATCGCATGTGAGTGCTAGCCAACAGCTGGTCACCCAGTTTCCTCATTCACAAGGCTGTCCCTGGGGACCCCAGTGGTCCAGCTTCTGCTCTTTGCTCACCGCTCTCATCTGGTCAGTTCATTCCATAAAGCTTGTGTATTGCTCTTTGCAAAGGCTTTCAACTGTGTTTGCACAGAATTCAAATGATCTCACTAAGTCCTAGCTTTAAAAATTCATATGGTCTCACTGATTCCTAGCTTTAAATTCCATTAGCCTACTTTCTAGGGGTAAATTGAAAGTTTGTCCTTGTTGATGTAAAGTTCCATATTAATGTCTACAAAATATATCCCACCTTGTTGTTTGTTTAGGAATTTTTTTTAAAAAAGACTTTTAAAAAAAAATGTAGAGACGTTATGGTTAGAAAAATAACCTTGCCTACTTAAATCATCAGAGAGCTGACACATGTCTTCAGGCAACACAACTTTCCCTAGATGTCTTCATGATTGCTTACTGCTTTCTCCATGACAGCTAGACGTGAGGGATGGCAGGGGACCTCCCCAGAGGGTGGCTCTGAGTGTCTGGGGTACAGCTGCCATCCACCAGCCACATTAGTCTGTGACCTGGTAGATTTTGTTATTGGCACTTAAATACTGGGTAGGCTGTTGGATTCCTACCCTAAATCCAATGGGTAGTGCATAGTGTTTAAGGGAATCGTTTGATTCCTTTAGTAGTGAAATGTAACTGGGAAAGCTGTAAAGCTAAAAAATAATCTTAGGACTATGTTCTTTGACTGGTAGGTGTCAAGAGTAAACCCATATTTGGTAGCTGTGCTTTTTTGAAGAACATATAATGATTATCCACTGGCTGGCTAGCCTATAGAAGTGGGTGTTAGCAGAGAGGTCACAGGAATTCAGTGTATTCCTGCATCTTGGACACACAAAAAGTAAAACTGCCTTGTCATAATGGCTTAACCATCTTTTCATAAAATACTGACAGTACCAGGTATGCTAAACTGCTTGCTACCAGCTCTCCAGCAGCAGATCCAGCCACAGCTTGAGGCATTTCCCAACAACACACCAAGTGATCAATCTGTCACAGCACCAATATTTTCCTCTTTAGGGCAGGTCTTTCATCACATTGGAAATGACAGAGTTGCTGAGTTAATCCAAGGCAGTTTGGAGTGATGTGTATTAATTCAAAACTGTACCTAAGTGATATCCATTTCTTCAAAATTCCATTACAGCTGCGTAACACATGCTTAGCTATTTACTTCATTAAAATCTGGTTTTTATGTGTCAGCTGTCCCAACCCTTCCAGAAATGTCCAATGAATCTTTATTAGTTACTTCACTTTCACATGTCCTGGGCAATCATTACTTCTTTTTACCCGTTTCCCTCTTAATAGCAATTTAATGCTCTGAAAGAAATGAGTAATGGGAAAGAATATTACTGTTGTATGTATGATAAATTAAAAGCACCTATTTTCCTTGAAAAAATGCAGCAGTTGTACTATACTAAGAGGTTTGTTCCTTTCTCTGTAAATTCCTGTACAGGAGGTTAAATTCAGTTTGGAAGTGGAATTTCCCCTAAAATTTAAGAGCTGTCAAATTATAACAAGAGTGGGCTCAGAAATCTTCTTTCTTTGGCATAGACCGTTTGTCAAGTAAGGTCAACAGCAGCCAAGCAGAATGGACTGAGGTCCACATCTCTGGGTACCTCAGTATTATCAAAGAATCCTAGAATGGTTAGAGTTGGAAAGGACCATAAAGATCATCCAGTTCCAACCTCCCTGCTATGGGCAGGGACAGATAATGAGGAAACTGGAGATAAAGAAATTTTTTTAAAGGGCTCTGGCTAGTGGATGGAACCTCCAAGGTCTCCTTGGAAGAGGATAAGTACTAACTAACCACAGTACACATTCAAAAACTCAAAATGTAGGAAAGTTCTAGAATTGGCATTGGAGATGCAAATTTATTTCTACCCTTTGGTGTATGGATTATGATGCTGATGTCTTAGTTACATGATCACCCCCTATATTTTCAAGATTTCCTGCCATAGTTCATGACATGGGTGGTAACAATTGAATGGACAGTTAGTCAGTTCCTTGTTTCCTCTTTGCAGAGTTCTGTTCAGTCAGATTTGCTAAAGAAAGTGCATAAAATGAGCTGAGATTATCTAGAACGTTCTTGAGCATGTATGAGCCACTATTTACTTTGTGCAAGTTTTAATGGGTAAAGACAAAGCCATGCCCCTGATAAGAAGGTCATCTCTCCTCTAAAGTCAAGTCCCCTCTTTAGCACATCAGAACACTGGACTCTTCAAAACCTATTAAATGTTTAAATGTATAAAAGCAATGCATTTTACGTAATCATGATCTCTGAAACAGATTATTTCTTTTGGCAAAAAAAAAATAAATTTAAAAATTGTTTTGATTTGAGGCAGATATTTGGAATGGAAGGTGTCAGCCTGGTTTAAATTAAAAGGAATGAGCAAAAGCTTTTACATAGAAATGGAGGATCATGCTGACACCCCAGTCTGCAAAGAGCAAATAATTCCTGTGGAAGTGGAAGTTTCAAGCAGAGCTCCAGTTCACCCAGCATTCTGCAAATGCTGAAAAAGAGGACAAGTGTGGTAGCGTTGCGTTGTGCTGAGGCGAAGTGTCAATTCATTCAATTCAATGTTCTGTTGTTATTGGCAGTGATAAAGTCATACGAGTTGTCCCCGAGAGCGAGAGGGAAACGCAGATCCTGAGGGCTGCATTCAACAGGCTTAAGGTGAGTTTGATTATTTTCATCTTCTTTTTCTGATCTTTGTTGAAGACTGTAGCGGATTAACCGATACGCCTTTCATTTTGCACTTCAAGCTATTTTAGACTCTAGAAAGCAGCCTTTGCCCATTAAATTCCTAATTACCCAATAAAATAGCGTAGGAATTAGATTCATCATGCCTGACAATTTTAACAAGAAACACTTACTGCCTTAAAATAATATAGGTGCCACGCTTGCAAATTTGCTTTTTTTCACTCTTCCACTTCTTACTAGCCTACATAGATGCATGCTTCATGATCTAGCTGATGGTTTTATTTAAAAGATGGAGTTAATTCAAGACGTGAACACACATCCAGGAACAGGAACAAGGAAGCGGCTTCAGTTTGAGAATCTCTCTAGCAGAGAAATTTTCTAGAGGCAGTTGAGAGAGCATCCATGAGACTGACCAGCAAGGCAAAAGCTTTCTTCCCTGGCTTTTTCCTGCAGATCTAAAGGAAAGGCACAGGTGCTGCTGTATCAGGGCAGCACAGGAGCACTCTGCAGGGTGCTGCTTTGCCGGCACCGCTAACGAAGCCACAAGCAGTGTCTCCACAGCAGTGGTGGCCCATGATCTCAGGGGAGGATGAGGAGTACCTGTAGGCCAGGTCTCTGGCCTCTGCATCAGCATGGAAAGGACCACACCATGCACATTATGCCCTCAGGCACTGGGTGAGGGACAAGCCTCATTAAGAGTCTCCAAAACAGAGCCTAACCAGAGCAGAACCAGGGAAGCATCACCTTCATCATCACACTGAGTTTGCTCCAGGAACTGACCACAAGTCCCAGGCTCTGCCTTTTCCCCATGTTAGCTCATTCCCCGCTTGAGCCTGGTGGGCAACAGTTGGGTTGTCCCTATGACAGTACAGGAGTTTGATGGGCAGCCTTATGGGCAGCACAGGCACAAGCTCAGGTCATTTGTCACAGCAAACTCAAGCCTTCCTTTGTGTCTGGCTGAAAAGAGCTGTATGGACATAGATGAAGGAAGACACTGGTAACTTTGGGCCACAGCAGAACACCAGTGGTACCAAAGCCATTGAGCACATGCAAAACTTCTGGGCTGCTCACTGTCTTTAGCTCCAGCAAACTATTTGGCAGTCTGTGCTGTGTGTCTCCGATGTTGAAGCCACATGTAAATGACTGTGTTCTCACTGACACGAAGCATGAAGGTGCATATAATTTTCTACTCCAATAGTTAACATCTGGGGTACAAGTGAATCAAATCTCAGTCCACATACCAAATTGAACAAAATGACAATGTTAGAAGAGCTCTTCCACGCTCCTGAAATTTATTCTGTCTTTCAGTTATGAGGAAGATTTCTTGCTGCCATTTTTTAAGAAAGAGGACGGAGCTGCCTGAGGTAGCTCAGCCCAGGAGAAAGCTCATTGCTGTGAAAACTCCAGCAGCCAAGCCATTGATTCCTTGCTAGATTTAAGTAGGAAGGCTGGGAGTCTCTTCATCACCTCGGCGTTTGCTGTGTTCCATTAGTTCCCCACTCAAGATGCTATCTTTTGTAAATCCCATTCTCAAGCCACCCAGCCTGTACACACATTGCAAGAGGAATTTTAAACATTCAACAGGGGCAGTGTCACAGAGCCATATATTATAGCACTTTGTACTGTAATGCCCAACTCTCCTGAAGAATATTGTCCTGTATTTATTTCTGCAGCGCTTACTAAGGGCCTGACCCTCAACTGTGAATATTACTGTAATACCCTCAAAAGAATAATTGTCTTACTCCCAATTAGGGAAAAAAAAATAAAAAGCTAACCATAAACCCAAGAAATACATGTGGAAACTGGTTTTTGCATTAATTTCTTCCCCCTGGATGCTGGAACATAAAGAGGGAGCACATGTGTTTTTTCCTTTTTCCTCATATTGCACACCCTGTGAAGCAAAAGGGTTACTCACCTTCCTGCAACTGTTTCTCATTACAGAACTCCCTTAGGCTCCCAGAGAGAGATTCCTTCACCCAGTTCCATCAAAGTGGGAGCAGTAGGAACTTGAATAAATGATTGCGTGCTATAACTCCGAGAGCAGGATAATAAAATTTTGGCAAACTGCATCGGAATCTGACTAGTTAATTAGAAAGTGATTGATTCTGATGAGGTAGTAAGCTGAGGAGGTTGAAGGGAAGATTCAAAAACAGAGAGAGAAAGTACTGACACCCAATCTAATGAAAACAGGCTGTGTTTGGCTGCATTTCAGGTCTTAGAGCTCTTCTCTCTGCAGCTGCTTCCCTGCCCATCTACATGGGGTCAGGGAAAGAGACACCTAGGGGGCTAATAAGCAATAGATATGTTTGACATTAAATTATCCTTATCTTCCCACCCCAAAAAAAAAAAGTCAAGTTATTCACCCATGAAAGAGTGGATCAACAATGACACTTCTTACAAGTTCCAAGTACTCACAATACCAGCAAAAGTCAGTCGTGGCTGCAAGGCATCAGCCCCTCTGAAGAGCCACATATTTAGAGTTGGGCAATTTTTTAAGTCTCCATGTCAGTCTCCTCTGTCCTTCCCCTGCCCTCAGACTTCCATAGTTGGAAACTCAAATGACAGTGGACTTACATTCAATTTTTTTAAACTTGAGTCTTTAAGCACAATGCTGATAATGTGCTCAGGAGAAAAAATAGAAGGCAGTGCATCAGAAAAAAACAGAAAAAATGAGCAACAAACAGTCCAGATACAGAGTCCTGTTGCCATCTTAATACACCATGCCTGATAAATGACAGAGGTGTGAACAAGGGGGTCAACAGAGATTTAAAATTGCTATAATTACAAGTACTGCATTTTGGATTTTTACATTTTAGTGTCAGAAAACCAGGATTGGTTTAAGAATTGGTTTTACACCTCCTTTGAATCCTTTTCAAAGACTCACAGAAGAACTTGGATGTGAAGTCCACATGGAAAGCTTTCAGTCTCAAACAGGACTGCTCTTCTACCAATACCTGAGCTGTAAGGTCAACCACTTTTACAGAAGGTGTAATCCCTTAAGACTTTTTAAACTTAGCATCTGGAGCTAAGTTCCTTAGGAGCATTATTTGTCTGGTATTTTTTAAGGAAAAAAAGAAGTCCATATAATGCTTAGTGTAATAAGCCCCTGAAGCCTGCCTGAAGTGTCTGGGCTCTGCTACAGTACAAATGCCATTGCCTATACTGAGTGAATAATGGATAATGAATGTTTCATTCCACACGTTTAACTTTTGGTTCATGAATTGCCCAAAGGCAAATCACATTAGTCATAATCACTTGCTGAGTAATTTCCACAAATTAGTTTTGGTCTGTAGCTCCATTGCCCACAGTGCTTTGTTATTAATCATTATTATAAATTGATTCCTTCGTCAGCTGGTTCCATTAACTTGTACGTGACAAAATATTGCTTTTTTTCCCTGATGGGGTGAACATACCATGTAGACCTGCACTGCCAGTAAAAATAGCCAGCCCTACAGATTAAAATTTGTTTGTGGTGAGTTCTGTAAAGCTGCTTAAACTTGCATGTATTCAACCAATTAACTCATGGCATCATAGAATGGGTTGGGTTAGAAGGGATCTTAAAGATCATGGAGTTCCAACCACCCTGCCCTGGGCAGGGACACCTCCCACTAGACCAGGTTGCTCAAAGCCCCATCCAGCCTGGTCTAATGAAGCAAAACTGAAACCTGATTGTACTGAGTCCAATTGGCCACCATCCCAGCTTGCAAAACTGCCAGAGGTGGCTCTGGCCCGGACACACTTACCCCAGCCAGGCAGAGCAGGGTTGCCTGCGATATCCCTGCCAGTTTTCCCCCTCTAGAACCACAGTGCCATCATGTCTCCAGAATAAGTGTTCAGAAAGCTCCTGGCCATTGTACATTGCTGTGTCTGCAACTGTTTCTTAGGGCATTATGTTCCTGAAGTCATAAGAAATGAGGCAGGTGGGAAACAGAAAATCATGCTCATTTTCAAGGAAGGAGATACCAGTTTCTGGTTTTCACTAAGTGACAAAGGTAGTGTCATAGACTCATAAAATGGTTAGAGTTGGAAGGGACCTTAAAGATATTGGAGTTCCAATCCCCTGCCCTGGGCAGGGACACCTTCCACCAGTCCAGGTTGCTCCAAGCCCCATCCAGCCTGGCCTTGAACCCCTCCAGGAATGGGGCAGCCACAGCTTCTCTGGGCAACAACCTGTTCCAGCATCTTACCACCCTCACAGCAGCTAATTTCGTCCTGAGATCTAATCTTAATCTCTCTTCTTTCAGTTTAAAACCATTCCGCCTTGCCCTATGGTTCCGCTCCCTGATAAGAGTCCCTCCCCATCTCTCCTGTAGCCCACTCTTTAGGTACTAGTAGCAGCTGGAAGATGCCATCAGTAACATCTCTCTTGTCTCCAGCATGTTCCTACATGAAGTTTCCTTCAGTTTCTGTGGGGAAAACAAGTAAGATCCCACCAGCAGCACCCCACACACATTTGAACACCTTTTGCATACTCCCTGTGCCAAAGACAGCTGGAGCAGATGTGATGGTGAGTGTGACAAGGGTAAATGATGGTGGAGGTTCTCCTCCAGCTTTCCTGGAAGACGACAAGTGTGTTGCATAGCAGCATTAAGGAACATTTTTCATACACTTGTGATAGACTAAAAAGCAGCAAATTCTTTAGCAATTTAAGTACAAACTCACGGACTTGTTTATTTTTCTAGCTATAGATCACTGGCACAGCATTTGGATTGGCTGCTGCTCTAATGCAATCACAGGCACTGATCTTAAATTTTAGATGTTCTGTTGCAGTCCTCTTTACTTATAACTATTATCTCTTCTTATAGATTCGGTACAAGTCTCTGCTCCTGACTCAGTGTTTTAAGAGAAGGAATAGCTTTTTGCAGGTTCAGTTTCACACTAGGTGTTTGCAAATTATTACAGTAATCAACAAAAGAAAGAGAAATATTTAGGGTGATATTACCACAATGCCCTGAGCTTTACAGAGCTGCCCACTCTCTGTTCCCCAGGGCTCCTCTTGTCCATCCCTTGTCCCTCTACCTCATACACCTCTCCAATTATTTGCTATTATCTCCTGCTCTTTCTTGTTTAGGAGGCAATTTGAGGAGTCCTTCACTGACTTATGAGCCCTTTCATGGTTTTAATTCTCTTGGAACCTGACTGACAGAAACAAATGCCACATTCCCAAGTGCTTTGCAGAGAAACCAGGATTTGCTCAGGTCCTCAGACCCGTCAGATTCTGTTTATCTGCCCTGGAATGTTTCTTTGTAAGTGTTATTTTTTAAAGCACTACTTCATTTGAGCCTTGGCTGATAAGTTCTACTCCATCGGGCGGCACTTTTTATCACAGACGCCTGACTGGGATCGGCCCTGTTTGTATAGGTAGCAAAGAAGCTACTGCTCTGTGAACATTCCTGGCATAATGGAGTTAGACCACTCATTCTTCATTAACTTCTACAAAAGAAATTCCCTGGCACAACCAGGCCCTTCTTTAACTTTGGGAGGAGCTGGCCTAGCAGGCCTTGAAGCCTCAACTCCGCTCCCTTTTGTTTGTTTTCTATCCCCTGCAGCAGCTGCTTAGCCATTGTAATCCCTGAATTGATCCTGTCATTGCAGTTCAGGGAATCAGAAAAATATCTCACAGGGGAAAAAAAAGATCACTTGGCTATAAATCTGAGAGTTTACAGCTCCGTAGGCAAATGCTGAAAAGGGCTCCCAAGAACAAAAGCCCATCTGAAAACGCAGTAAGAAAGCCTGTCAGCCCAAATGGAGCTTTTCCTACTTTGCAAGAGGAAGGAATTATCTCAGTGGCCAGGGCTGTGTGCATTTTACAGCAAAAATATCTATATAGCCAGATGCTTTAGTCTTCAGTCCAGATTTTACCGTAACCCATAGTTAGGGTTCCAGTCAGATATGTGCAGAATATTTCAGATGCAGAGGGAACACCAGGTGACAAGAGAAGTTTTTCACCAATATATCAGAATACATACCTGTAAACCACATGTCGGTCTCAGAAAGAAAATGTCGTTCCAGGAAAACTTTAGTAGGAAGGTGTGAGATAGAACAGGGGAGCCCAGGTAGTGAGTACGTTGTTCTCATGAGACACAGAGCACCTGGGCTTTCTGACATGGGAGGGATCTGCTTTGTTTTTCACTGGGGAGAAAGCCTGCACCCAAGCTCAACAAAGTCATTGCTTCCGTGGGGACAGAATCAGACCCAGGGAGCACTATTCCATTTCTTATGCAGTACAGCAGCAACTACAAAATGAACTAAGGTATAAATAGTTTAACAAGAGAGAAGAGGAAAAAAAAAAAAAGAGGGCTTTGCTTGGTTTTTTTTAGTCTATTAAGGACTGTTCCACATCTTTCAAACATACTCAGCCCAGTGGCATCTGTACTTGTAAGAACGGATATTCAATTACCTTGTAATCATGTATGAGTTTTTCTTCGGTAGCTCTCTTGAGGAATAACCTACAAGTTCTTTTCTGCAGTGTAAAATTATACCAGCACAAGCAGAGTGGCAAGACCATTACTATGTTATAGTTCCACAAAGATCTGCAAAACTCAAAACTTCAAGCTGTGCACTGTTGGCATTCTGTTCCTGCCAGTGTTATGGCTGCTGCAATCCCATGAATCAATCCCAATTTATTGGCATAATTATTCTTACTACCCTCACTGAAAAGCAAATAAATACTGAAAAGTTAGAGCCATTTGAATGACTAATGTGCTCAATCAGAAACTTAAATTACTCTGCACCAGCAACTCCAACTACCTTGTAAGTCCTTCTAGAAAGCACAGAGAATCCCATATTTAATTGCCACCAGATCATTTCGCTGCACATAAAGAGCAGCTGAAGGAGATTTGCAGTCAGGGCTGCCAATTAAGAAACTTAACTGGCAGGAGCAAGCGAAGATGAAATCAGTCCTGATCCTGAAAATATTTGCAAGGGTGAAAACATTAGAGAGGAGCTATTCTGCTCTTTCCAGGTGAGCTGCATCACAGTATCCACCATCAACAGGATTCTTCCTTCCTTCCCTCATTCTTTGCAAATGCACCACAAGGAGCCTAAAATGTCACTTTGCTGCACACTATATATGTATGCGTGAGGGGTGTTTGTGTATATACATATATGTGACACTGTTTCTCATGCATTATGTGATGAAGCCTTGGAATAGTCAGATCTCTGACAACATTAGTGAGACTAGAGTGCTTTCTGCTTCTGTTTTCTGTCCTCTCCTATCAGGTTTCTAATTGTAAACATACCTAATGAGTTTCAGCACTGCTTAGGGTGTTTAGATGTCTATACACGAGCATGTGGATATAAACAGAAAACCCACACATCTTGAGAGAGCCTGTGACATGCTGATGGAGCCCCTGAGCAAAGACCATCACTGCTTGCACATTCCCTTTTGGAAAAGGCTCAGAAATGCCAAGGCATTTCAACTGACAGTAGTTATATTCTGAACTTCACAGATGACAACATTTCTCAAAGAAATCTGTTCACTATGATGTTAAGGACAGGTCAGCTTCGGCACATGTATTGCTGTATAAAACTCAATAAGTATAAAGAGTGGAATTTCTAGGTAATAAAGCATAACAAAATTACTGTCTTCATGGGATATAATACAGATAAATCATATAAATATTTTTTTCCAGATACTAAATTTAAATGATGGTAGTTATTCTAGTTATTTTCAAGGACAAGTATCAATCATCTCTTGTGATCGATACACGGACTGCAGACCTGATGAGAGCTCTAAGCATCTTCCTTTGGGCTAAAAGGAACAAAAGATTAAAGACCTGTTTTTGAAAGAATAGTGAGAAACAACTGGAGGCTACTGCCAGAGAAGATGGCTTTAATTACAAAGCATGAGCCAGGGTAAGCCCTGTGGTCCAAAGAAGCTGGGGATTTCTTTCAGTAACTTAAAGGAAAGAAAGTGGCATAGGATTTATGCAGCCGTGAGTGTATTTCTGGGGAAAAGCAAGGAGATTCCTTTCCTCTAGGGCTCCCTTCCCAAAGGCGCAGAACTAGCTGCAGGAAAACCTGGAAATAGTGCAGAAAAAAGCTCCCTGCTCTGGTTTCTGTCTTGGCAGAGCAACAGAGCTTTGTGTACACCACAGCGGTATGTAGGATTACACCAATGAAATGTTTGTTGTCTTCCTAGAAAATCATTTGCATCATTTTTAATTTGAGAGGGAACCATGAATTCTCTTAGCTCAGCACCCAAATCTTTTTTAAAACATTTGTCCTTTTGCTTTGTGATGACTTTTCATCACCGTACTGACCAAAACCTAGAGACGTGACTAATGAGCTCAGGGTTGCTGCAGCTTGGAAGGTGTCCAGGTAAGAGCTGATACTTGTATTATCTTCAGCTGTATTTTACACCTCGGTTTAAAGAGAAAGTGCCTCCAAGGAAACTCAACAAGTGTTGGCTTTCCTAAGCAAAAGTTGAATCCTGGGGATTTCTATGGGACAAGTGAGGTTGAAAAAAAGGTGTGGGTAAAAAAAGAATACTTCCTAAGTAGTCACAATTAATAATCTCTTATACTTTCCTTGTTAAAGAAAGCAATAATGTGTTTACATCCTTTGGGAAAAGAGAGCTGTCTATGCTTTTACATGCCATATCCTCTCATAGAAACTTAGTCTGGGTGCTCGTGCCAACAAGTGAGATTCTGGGAAAGAGTGTTCACTGGGCACCTGTGGAGCCACCATTGTCCTGGAAAACAGGTGTCAAGAACCACACAAAAGCAATTGGACTCCAGGTCCCTGGAGGATGTCTGTACCTGCTGAAAAATCCTACCAGGGCTCTGGTTATTGTCGAGGGGCCTCCAAGGACCCCCTAAAGGCAACCTGCTGCCGGACAGACAGGAAAAGAGATGGTTCTGCAAGACTCGGGCAAAGGAGATGAGAAGATTTGTGTTTGCAGACACACTCTTTCCCTGTGGCCTCAAGATACCAGCTGAATTTTGAGGTTCGACTATATGGCTGTGTGTTCAGGGTGTTCTGTAGGATTTCTGCAGCTGTTTGTTTTGGTAGCTGGAAAATATTTTCCCCCACCTACCAAATCCCACCACACAGCAAAGAAATGTCTTTTGGCACTGACTGGTACACTGTACATAGTATTATATAGAATCATTGGATGGCTTGGGTTGGAAGGGACCTTAAAGATCATAGAGTTCCAACTCCCCTGCCATGGGCAGGGACACCTCCCACCAGACCAGGTTGCTCCAAGCCCCATCCAGCCTGGCCTTGAACCCCTCCAGGGATGGGGCAGCCACAGCTTCTCTGGGCAACCTTTTCCA
This sequence comes from Scolopax mira, assembly GCA_004320125.1. NCBI lineage: Eukaryota > Metazoa > Chordata > Aves > Charadriiformes > Scolopacidae > Scolopax > Scolopax mira. Next base: position 34,085 of record BJBW01000834.1, read on the forward strand.
GGGTCTCACCACCCTCACAGCAAAGAATTTCTTCATGAGATCTCATCTAAATCTCCCCTCTTTTAGTTTAAAACCGTTACCTCTTTGTCCTATGGCTCTAGTCCCTGATCCAGAGTCCCTCCCCATCTCTTCTGGAGCCCCTTTAGGGACTGGAAGGGGCTCTAATGTCTCCCCAAAGACAGGCTGAACACCCCCAACTCTCTCAGCCTGTCCTCACAGCAGAGGTGCTCCAGCCCTCCCAGCATCTTCGTGGCCTTCTCTGGACCCATTCCAACAAGTCCATGTCCTTCTGGTGCTGAAGGTTCCAGAGCTCAACACAGTACCCCAGGTGGGGTCTCACCAGAGCAGAGCAGGGGGGCAGAATGCCCTCCCTCATCCTGCTGGCCACAGTTCTTTTGATGCAGCCCAGGCGCAGTTGGCTTTCTGGGCTGCCAGAGCACGTTGCCAGCTCATGTTGAGCTTCTCATCCATTCTCATCCAGTAGCTCATCCAGTAATGTGTGGGGATAACAACCCCTCTTCGCAGATAGTAAAGAGGGTAGGAGAACAATTAATATCAGCACCACTCGCTGGCCTGTGGAGCCCAGTGTGGAAATCCAAGGCGTGCTTCCCAGAAGAATGAATGCAGAGAGAAGTGTCCTGATGCCGATGGAGCCCTCAGTATCTGTGGGAGATGCAATGATAAGGTCTCCTAAATCTGATAGTGAGTAAAGGATAGCTGGACTTGCTCAGTCCAAACATGTCTGCTCTGCTATCCATCTTCTGTTTGTCAGTTTTCATATACTGTCTCTGTGTCACAGCCAAGGACGAGCCAAAAGATGTAATATAAATAGATGTCTGCAGAGAAATGTGTTTCTTGTTATCTGCTTTATAAAGCAAAATCAAGTCGGCAATCGAAGTGGTGTTCTGGACACAGGTAACATCTCCCAGATGAACACTGAATGCTCTGTTTACATTGCAAAGGATGAGAAGTTGGAGTCAAATGAAACCCAAACTACCAAATAGGGGCCGGAGCTGAAGAGGAGTGATTTGCATTCTAAAAATGGGATTTTTTTGTCTCACTTCCAGGACAATGCCAGGAGTGAAATACTGTGGTTTTGCCAAAAGAGGATAGTGGTGTGCAGGATACCCCTGGCTTCATTAGTTAAAAGAAGATTGCTTCTGCTTTTGATATTCCCCTGCAACCAGTAATTTGAAGGACAATTAGAAATCAAAAGGCCTGGTGATGTTGCTACCAGTAGTGTGAATATTGGTTGGTTTAACCCCTCCATGATGATGAATTAATTCACCAAAATTAATCATGAGTAACTATCAAGAAAAAAGACAAATTTCAGGTGTAGCTCGATCATGGTGTGGGGTTTTCTTTCATTTTTGTAACTTCTTTTTGCAGTTTTGTGTGCTTAGATTGTTGGCTAGTAGACACTTCACTTCAGCTGCTCTAAGCTTGTGTAGAACAATTTGTTGTTATTTTTATAAAGATGGCTCAAGCTGAGCTGCCTGATAGACTGTTACTCCCAGAGCAACTAATTTACCCTCTGTGTGTGTATTTTTAGGAATAAATCTTAACAGTCAAATACACATTTGTAATTAACCATGTGTGAAATCAACCACATTGAATTGGGGGGAGGTGGGGAGGGAAGGGAATTTCCCTGGATGCCTATAATTAATCAAAATACGAAAGATAGATAAACTAACAAACATAAGGTGCTAGCGCAGTGAGAGAATCTTTATTTATAAGCAGCATTTAGCACCATTTAATTCATGAGTTTGGTTTCTGCTGACCATCTGTCGTAGCTGCTGTCAGCTTCACAAGCCTCCTGAACTTTGCCAGTCCTGGTGTTAGACTTCAAAAGACTCTGTGGCCACCCACCTCTGTCACACGTATCTCCAGACCATATTGTGGCAGCGTGGAACAAAGCGTGGTTTCGGCAGGAATAGAAGAGGCTGCCCCTGTGTTTCAGCTTTCCTCCTTCCACAGTAGCAGGCATTTAATTGGATTAATGGGACTAAGGTCACTACAGCTTGAAGAGGTAGCATCAGGTTCAGCTTCAGATGCCTTCTTGGTAATCAGAATATTGTCACACGGGGCCTTTTGAGAAATGGTGGGAACTAAACCCCTGTTGGAAGATTACACTCTCTTGTCAAACAAGGTTCATAGCAAGACCAGGTGAAATGCATTAGCTATTATTTCCAAAATAGCTCATATGGCATAGATGAAGTCAGCAGCTTTTAAAATACAGATTAAAAAAAAAAAAAAAAACCAAACCTTCTTAAAAACCTGGAAAGCAAGTAAGGCAAGGGACGCTCTTCAGCTGTATCCATGACTTTCATCAATGCAGCCTAGCACAGCTGATTGCAACAAACTTCAAAAGGTATTAATCATGTAGTAATTCTTTTTAAATTCTCTGGGGGGACATGATAGTCCCTATCATTTCCCCTCTTTGTATTCAGCTCACAATCAGATATTTTTAAGGCCTGTGGATCTTGACCAGCGTATTTATCACATTGACACGGGTTGCTCCTGAGACACCTTTCCACAGTCTCCTGTGACTTTCCGGCAGCTCTGTTGTGGGATCTCCCACAAGAGTTGTGGTAAGGTGGGTACAGTCATTCCTCAAAATCTGCTTCATTGGCACAGATGTCTAGCTGGACCAGGCAACACAGTTTTTATTGCCTATACCATGCCTAGAGCATACATAGTTTCATACATCGTTTCAAGAGTGCCATCTCCCAGATTTCCCCACCTCCACTGAATGCATGTGAATTACAGGTTGGTTCCTGCACTACAGGTGGACCTGTGGCAGCCCAGCAGCCCCTTCTACATCACCGAAGGTACAGTCACCGACGTGAGAGTACCACGGAACACGTCCTGGAGCCTGCTGCCCTACCTCCAGCAAGCAAACATCCAGTACACGTAAGCCTTCGCTTCCCTTTCCGAGACATGGCCTCCAAGGCAGGTCTGTGGTTACCAGGCCAAGTGTGCTTGAAAATACAGAAGTGTGCTTGAATCACAGAATCACCTAGGTTGGATGGGACCTTTAAGATCATCTAGTCCAACCATAAAAAGCAAACAAACAAACAAACAAACAATCAAAACCAACAAAAAAACCCCATGCCAAACAAAACACACACACCAACATTAAACCATATTCCTGAGCACCATGTAAATTCATCTTTTGAATATCTCCAGGGATGGTGCCTCAATGGGCTCCCTGGGCAGCCCATTCCAATGCCTGATGACCCTTTCAGTGAGGAAATTTTCCCTAATATCCAACCCGAACCTCCCCTGGTGCAACTTGTGACCCTCTGTTCCACCAAATACGTTCCACCCATAGCAATTAGACCGGCAGGCAGCTAGACGTTGCCAGGAAAACAACCATTTTAATGGGAGAACAGAAAAATCCCCCACAGGCAGGCAGTTTTAATTAAATGTCCTCCTTTGGCGTCGAGCTGAAGTGTTTTCAACGTATAGGAAATCACGTCTGTTAAGAGAGGGATGGTAATTACTAATTCCACAGCCTGCTCTGCCTCTCTCTGTACTTATCGGGGGCAAGGCTTGTTTACAGGCGTGGAGACAAGCCTTCTTCATGAATTATACAGGAATGCACTAGTTCTGCTTTGTAACTCCCCTTTCCTCATGGCCCAGCACAGGTCTCACGGAACACATACACGCTACGGATCACACATCATTTTATAGCATCTCTTAAAAGCATTCAGGACGGTTTTGGAGGGTGCTTATCGTTTCATATTTATCAATGTGATAAACCAGACAAGAGTAACGATCTTGTCATTAGAGGCTTTTCAGTGAGATGCTGAAGCATCTGAATAGTCAGCTGATGAGTTATTTGAATTCTCAAACGTTTGCTGAATAAAGCCTTACATGAGGCTATTTATACTTATTTTTCAGTGAGAAAAGAGTGGCACAAATCATGTTTTATATTATATGTACTCTTATCAGAAATCCTTTTTTGTTATAACCATGGTCTCTTACTAACTCGTTGTCCTAAAAATAGAAAAACAAACACAAGGAAATTAATTATGCAGGCCCAGTAACCAAAGTTCAGGGTGACTTTCATGTGGGTTCAACACTGCTCTGGTTTTGTTTGTGTTTAAAAAGGAGATGGGGATTCCTGTAATTGTTTTCCTACCATTATACCAAAAAGTCTCCTAATTACTGTACCCCAGCAGTTGTATTCACGTCTGCTGCTGTTCCTGCTCACAGTAATTACTTTTAATGAAATGACAGAAGGCCATTTTATATGTGTTATAAACACTCCCTGTACTCGAAAGGCCTTGCCTTTGGTGGCGGCATTTTCTCAACTCCAGACTTTTCCTTTGCTCTCCTCCCCATCTCCATGCTGCCTGTTTCCAACTCCTTCACTGCTGGGACCCAACCATCAGAAGCAAAACTCTGCAAAGCCTCAGATGAGGCTGGTTTTCCCATTTTTTATTTTTTTTTTAATTATATTTTCAATAAACTGCTTGCAAAGGAGTTAAATTGCTGCGTCCCATTTGGAACTGGAAAATCCGAAGCAAACACCATGTAAAACTTCAGCCTGACGGGGTGATACTTGCCTAAATTATGACAAATTTTCTGAAGACAGCAAGCATTAATTAAGCAGCCCTAATAATGAACGAGGTGACAGGCCCTTGCCTGTAAGACAGGCTTATCTGTCCTCGTGTTTGACTTTATGACAAGAAGGGGGGGTCATGAAAACAAGCCAGGCATCAGATAAACTCTTACTGCCCTTTGTTGTAAGTTGCTGTAAATTGCCCCATTGTTAAGTTCTCTGGCAAGGGAGACCTTGTGTTCAGACCTGAGGCATTTAAGAGCCTTTGTGTTATAAGCACACATGGAACACGGTCATTTAAAAGAAAAGAAAGATGATATCAAGTGTCATTTGGAGCAGAGACACATAAACAATCAGTGAGTTGTTAAATTAAATCTATTATCACTAAAGTGAACAAACAGAGCTTGATCCTGGAAGAATCTAATCAGAATTCACTAATAATCTAATCAGAGTCACTAATCAGAATTCAGCAAAGCTGGCAAGTATTTTTTTAAACATATTATGTCCTAATGACTTGAATAAAGCCACTGTTTTAATCTAACTACTTAAATGTTTTACAGTACTGGTCTTAGGGTGTATAGCACTTTGCAAGTCAAGACTATAAGCCCTTAATTCACATAATGAAAGTAGCTGAGGTAGAACAACGCAATTCCTAATTACACAATCACTATACATTTGAAGATGGGGATAACCTTTACTTTGATATTATACATAGATAGACCTATTACCTTTGAGGTCTCTGCTGCACGGTTGAATTAGGATCAGAGTGAATGCAGTTTCTTTCCATCTTTTCACAATCACTGCAGCTAATGCCTATAAAACTTTAGAAGGTTGAATGTGACCATCATTTTACAGGAGTGACGAATGAGCAGTGATGCACATTGCCATGCTTTCAGAGAAGGTGCTGCACACGGATGGCTCCCAGTTTTACAGTGATGCTGTTGCTGATGTCAGTGACGATATTCCCAGCTCCCACCACTGTGTGATGGAAACGACAGATGCTTGAACTTCTTCAATATCATTCTTTTTCCATATTGCCTACACTATACTTTTATTATTATTTGGTTTTCCCATAAAATAGGAAAGTTTTCAGCTTACACTACTGTTTCTGCATTTTGCTCTTAGTGAAGAACCTCTTGCTTTTTATTCAAGCATATTTCATTTTCCCTTAGTATTTTTTCATGGTTTTCCTGAGCTGTTTTAAAATAACTGGCAAACAACTATTGCAGAGCAGAGAATTGTAAACAACAAACCACACTTGAGATTTTTTCTTTGTTTGCTGTGTTTCAGACAGAATGATAATGCACCAAGTTCTTAATATTTTTTTTTGTTTTGTCTCTACAACTTGTAGGTAAATGTAATGTTCCGTGCCAGTCCAATAACTCCCCAGAGAAAGTATGTGAATGTTTTTTCTTTTTTGATTATGGTTTTAAAATCAAGTTTTGAAGATCCATGATCACGTAGTATAACTGGATTATAAAAGAAGACAGCAAGTGCAGCTCCACAAACGAATGAAAGTGGCTTCTTCTTCACATTGGCTGCATTATTTAACATCATTCTGTTTCATTTGCTTAACAAGCTCATTGTGTTTCTTCAAGGCACTGTTACATTTGAAGGCAGTTGGAGTATTTATTTGGCAGCACACATTCAAATAAGCCTGAAGCACTCTATTGTTAAAATATAGCAGATGAAGTAACATCAGGATGCTTTAACTCCTGCTATATTTCTTCTAAATGGGATTGTTGTTCTGCTTTAGCCTGTGTATTCTATTAGATTTTCAGTGCTACACTTTCTTTTTTACCTAGGATTCTCATATCAGACCTACAGAAAGCAATTGAAAACCAAACTGGATCAAGGTCACATCGGAATCGAAGGTCCCTGTCTGAGTATAACTATGAAGTCTATCACTCCCTGGAAGAAGTAAGTGAAAATTAATACCGTACCTCTTATCTGCTACGGTGCTGTCTTTAATATTAGAGATTTTACTCTCTCCATGAGTTATGGTTGCCTGTTCACCTTCAGAAGTATTCTAAATGCTTCTTCTTCAAAAATGGGCACCTTCTAAAAAATATGTATTTTTTTAATATTTCTATGCAGGCTTTAATATTTCTAGGCTTATCTTTACATGAAACTGTTTTTGACAGCTTCCAAATTTTGTTTTTAGAACAGGTCTTTTACTCTGATGGAGTAAGAGATTTCAGTGAGTATTAGTCTCACTGATTCGCTTAAGTGAGCAATGTGAGCAAATGCTTAAATGTTTGTACAAGAGTCCCAAAGACTTAAAAAACACTTACATACAAATTCATGTATAAGGGATGCTATCCTGGATGATATCTGAGAAGGTTTAAAAGACGAGTAGACAGGTAGTGCTTAGAGATATCACAGAACCACATGGGCTTGGAAGGGACTTCTGGAGATCATCTACTCCAAATCCCACCTGCCACAGCAGGTCCACCCAGAGCAGGTTGCACAGGAACTTGTCCAGGCGGGTTTGAATGTCTCCAAAGAAGGAGACTCCACCACCTCTCTGGGCAGCCTCTTCCAGAGCTCTGCCACCTTCAAAGCGAAGAAGTTCCTCCTCATGTTTAGATGGAACTTCCCATGTTCAAGTTTTTGCCCATTTCCTCTTGTCCTGTCACTGGGCACCACTGAAAAAAGACTGGCCCCATCCTCCTGACACCAACCCTTTAAGTATTTCTCAGCATTGATCAGATCCCCCCTCAGTCTTCTCCAGACAGAAAAGACAAGACCCAAATCCCTCAGTCTTTGCTCATAAAAGAGATCCTCTAGGCCCCTAATCATCTTTGTGGCCCTCTGCTGTACCCTCTCCAACAGTTCCCTGTCCTTCTTGAACTGGGGACACTAGAACTGGACCCAGTGCTCCAGATGGGGCCTCCCCAGGGCAGAGCAGAGGAGCAGGATGATCTCCTTTGACCTGCTAGCCACACTTTTCCTGATACAGCCTGGAATGCCATTGGCCTTCTTGGCCAGAAGGGCAAATTGCTGGCTCATGGTCATCCTGTTGTCCACCATGACTCCACCAGGATATGGCTTAGTGATGTTTTGTGTCAGTGTTAGGTTGGTGGTTGGACTCAATGATCTGAAAGGTCCCTTCCAACTCAACTATCCTAAAGGATTCTATAACTTCTGTTGATTCCAGTGTGTTCAAATATACAGTTTCAGTCTGCACCAAAAAAAAGTCCCCAGGCTGAGCAGGGAGGCTGCTGCACCTCAACAGGTTCTGGTGCCTGTGAAACAAACATTGCTGGTCGCATTGAATCCTGCAGGTCCATCTGTTCACCATTCAGTGTCCTGGCAAGCAGCCGGGGACCTTCTCCTTCACTTCATTATTACGTAGTGGGAATGGCAGATTAGTCCCATCCCCAGGTTTTCAATGGGTGGCTAATGCATTCCAGTAATATCCAACCAAAAAAAATGGGAAAAATATCCCATGTAACTGAAAGCTCTGTACTAAGAGGTATGAGAACCCAATGGTAGTTCAAGTGTGAGAACAAAATGAACCAAACAAAAAAGCTCAAAAAATATGACAAAATGGAAAACTACAGTAAAATCCAAAAACATACAAAGGACTGAGATCTGGGATTAATAAATGCGTTGCAGTTGCTTCCCATGAAATGCAAAGATTGAAGCAACAATTTTATTTCTGTATTTGCAGATCCAGGATTGGATGTATCATCTGAATGAAACTCATTCAGATCTTGTTCACATGTTTTCAGTCGGAAAATCCTATGAAGGGAGACCACTGTTTGTACTCAAGGTAAAGATTAAATAGTCATTAATCAGACTAAAATCTGGAATTCGGGTCAGACACTTTGTGACTTATGTTACAGCATGTACAGTGGAGATGTGGGTTAACAGCAATTACCAAGGATGAGCTGCTAAGGTCTGAGTATCTCCCTCAATGTCATCTTTAATGCGCGAAATAAAAATAATAAAAAGGCAGAAAACTAAAAGCCAAATTCTATTTACTTGGTTTGGATATGCATGGAAGTAGATTACAGGACAAGTTCAATTAGCAGGATTTGGATTTCAGGGAACTGGAAAATTTTGTGTTTATAGACAACTTGGAAAGTAGTTCTGCTGGAGAGAAACCCCAGAGGACTCTGGAGCCCTTCTCAGCTTCTCTGCATGTGCCACACGTGCTTCCTCTTTTGCGACTCTAGAAGATTTCAGGGCTGTGTGCTCTCAGCTCACATTATTAGAACCACAAATTAGATGGTGTCAGCAAGATTTACTTTCAATGTACTTTCTTTTCATCTGCTGGTGCCGAGTTCTGAAAATTTGATTCTGCTTCAGATCAGGCTATTCCGGTCTCATTGTTTTCCCTCACCCTGCTCTGTGTGATATTTAAGAGTATCATTCTTCATAAAAGAGGAATTGACAGATCTCACTTTTCCTGTCATTTTTTTTTTTTTCCCCCATAGATCAGCTTCATTTTCTTGGCATATATGCATATCATTATCTTGGCCATAACTTTGAAAACCATAAATGTGTTCCTTTTTACGAGAAAATTCAAAGCTGTTTAGTGTTTCTAACATTATGTTATTTTCTCATTATCGTGTCGCACTCTCGTGAGACCTATTGATATTTCTATGAATACTCACACCTCAAGTTAGGTAAAAGATCCCGACCCTACAAGAAAGCCGTCTGGATGGACTGTGGGATTCATGCACGAGAGTGGATCGGCCCTGCCTTTTGCCAGTGGTTCGTGAAAGAAGTAAGTGTTTAATGGTTTCCAGTCATGCATTCCAGTTCCTTCAGTTCAACAAACGTTGCATTTTTGCTATAACAAATCTAACATATTATTAAGAAGACAAATAGCTAGCTATTACACCGCGCTTTTTCTTTTATTATTCACAGAACACTTAAGTGCTTGATAAACGAAGCTGATAGAGGTAGCCAGACACAGCTAGGCACAGGACAAAAATATGCCAGAAGCATGTTGGCAGAGATACGAAGTAGGATTTTTATTCCAAGATCTGAAAATATGGAGATTGTCATTCTGGTAAAGGTCCAGGTAAATCAGTGCCAGTGCGTACTGCTTCAGATCAGTTCAGCAATATCTTGGCTTTAAGGACTGAAATTAAGAAAGACATTTCTCTTTTGCGTAACTCCATGGGTGCAGAAAACTAAAATAAGCAGATTTCACCTAAAATTATGGATTTCATATTCCCTGAATATCCCAGAATATTCCCTGAATATTCCACACTGTTTGTTTGATCTTGGTTTATTGGATTTTTGCTCCCTTTACCTGTGATATCTGGGGTCTAGCCTTCATATCCATCCTTTTGCCATTTTTCAAATCACTGAAATCAAAGCAATTTGAAGGGTTTTTTTCCACTTCTCCAGTGCATCATTTTTTTGTGTATCAGCACTTAATCTCTTCTAATTTCACATTCATCTCAGATGCACGGTATGTTTGCAGGATTTTAACATTACCTCTTGACCAACAAATTTTTGTTCAAGAAGGGATATTAGCAGCAGAGTGGAGACTATTTTGCAATGCCATTTACAGAAGTCAAAAGCAACTTCAAAAAACACCAAGAGATGTGCTTTGAGTATTTTGCATACACTTTTTTTCTCAAAATAAGTGATGCAACATCTTTGTTTGCAAGGTTCTTCCTATAAACACACAAATTCTCACTTCTCTCCTACCCCATCACTGTGGAATTCTAAAGTGTGTTAATACCTCCTCTGATTTAAAGGATCTGCCTCTTGATTTTTCTGGAATCTCTCCACACAGCAGAAAGATTCTGGCCTTATAAGTCCCTACATAAGAGTAAACAGCACAGAAATAACGGAGCTGCTACAGAATCACAGAATCAAAAATTGATCTGGGGTTGGAAGGGACCTCTGGAGACCATCCAGTCCAAATTCCCTGCCAGAGCAGGGTCACCCAGAGCAGGTCCCATAGGAACATGTCCAGGTGGATTTGGAATGTCTCCAGAGAAGGAGACTCCACCACCTCTCTGGGCAGCCTCTGCCAGGGCTCTGTCACCCTCACAGCAAAGAAGTTCCTCCTTGTGTTTAGATGAAACTTCCTATGTTCAAGTTTGTACAATTTGGGCGAGCCTGTCTGGCTAAAGCAGACCCAGGAGATGGTCTCCAAAGTTCAGCGTGCAATGGTGGTGGATCTTCTTCTTATGACTTCCATTAGTGTAAAGGTGAGCAAACTTGCAGCTACTTCCAAGCTGTCCTACCCAGGAGAACAGGCTGTGGTAAGGAAGGAAGATGTTAGGGATACACAGGCGCTGGTGGGAAAGGGTATTGCTGAAGTACATCTTCCTTACCAAGGCTTTCCCATAAAACACTTCAATGTGGCAGGAAGAGAAAAATCACAGTGTTTCTCTGTAGAGCTTGTGACGGAATATAGGCTGTGTATGCGTGCATAAAAACCTTCTGGTTGTTATTTGAGATCCTCAGAGAGTAGATTGCTAGTCAGAATGTTTTGCTAACTGTGTTAAAAGCATTTTCCTAGATTAAAGAAAGTTTCTGCAGAGTTCCTTGAGAATGCAAGAATGTACCACCTTTTCCTGGTGGTTCTTTGCTTTCGTTCACAAATGGCACGTATATTCTTTCCTTAGAGCAATATTTCAACCCAGCATTAAAGCAAAAAGCCTGAGGATAGGAATACATTATGCTCCATCATTATATTAAAAATGGCTGGGAGGGGAGGAGAGACAAGGCAATTAGATTGTTCGGTTTAGGATATCGCATTTTTTGTTAAATGAATTATACATTTTTTAGTCTATCCATGAAGGTCTATCCATGCTTCAACCTCTGCAATTCTCTTTTGCTGGCAGGCTCCTTCCTTAAGCATCTCTGCAGCCCGGCAGCCCACTTTCCATCCTCCCTGGTGCTTACGAGCAGTTCTGAGAAAGGGCAGTCAGCTTGGAAACAGATTTTTTCCTGGCATGTTTGTTGACTCTGAGGAATAGCACCACAAGCCCATTGATTTAAGGCAAGCGACAGGAAATGTTGGATTTATGTGTTGTTAGGTTCTTCTCTAGCAGCAAGAGTGTACGTGTGTCCCTTTGCTGTGCAGGCAGCCTGAAATATTTTATCGAGTTTTCACTGCACCCTGTGATCTCTGGCTCTTGTTTTTATTGAAGTATCCAAACTCTTGTGTACAACTAAGATTTAGCTTAGAAAAGAATCTCTATGTATGAATGTTAATTAACATGCAATCTTAAGACTGGGTCCTGCAAACTTGACCAGATATTCCCGTCCAGCTTGGGAACTCTGGGTATCTTACTTGCACCTCTGGAAGCAGAGGCTTCTGAGTGCCAGTGCAAGCAACGGGAGACACCACCTCTTGTAGGGTGGAGGTGCCAGCAACCATAGAATCATAGAATTTCCTGGGTTGGAAGGGACCTTTAAGATCATCAAGCCCAACTATCAACCTAACACTGACAAAAACCATCACTAAACCATATCTCTAATCACTATGTCTACTACCTGCCTTTTAAATCCCTCCAGGGATGGTGACTCCACCACTGCCCTGGGCAGCCCATTCCAAGGCTTAATAACCCTTTGTGTGTAAAAATTGTTCCTAATGTCCAATCTAAACCTCCCCTGGTGCAACTTGAGGCTGTTTCCTCTTGTCCTATTGCCTGTTCCTTGGGAGAAGAGACTGACCCCCCTGGCTACACCCTCCTTTCAGGGAGTTGGAGAGAGCCAGAAGGTCTCCCCTCAGCCTCCTTTTCTCCAGGCTGAACATCCCCAGCTCTCTCAGACGCTCCTCACCAGACTTGTGCTACAGACCCCTCACCAGCTCTGTTGCCCTTCTCTGGACATACTCCAGCACTTCAATGTTCTTCTTGTCATGAGGGGCCCAAAACTGGACACAGCATTTGAGGTGGAGCCCCAGCAGTGTACCCAGTACAGGGGGACAATAATTTCCTTAGTCCTCGCCACATTGTTCCTGATACAACAGCTGCTGGAGCTGTGCCTGTGGTTTGCCCAGGGTATGGCCAGAAGCTCCCCCCTTTCTGCAAAGCATCTGGAGTTCTTCAGCTGAGCAGGACCCAGCTCCCATCCTCCTAGAAATGCAAAGCCAGACTGAGGCAGGTCAGATGTGGGAAGGGAGGATGTGAGGATGGAGCACAGGAAGGCAAGAAGCTGCCTGCTACACAGGCTTCCTCTGTGTTTGGGTAAACACCATAGTTAGAGAAAAAGAACAGATGTACTGGAGAAAAAGGGGAGAAAGGTATAGAAGGAGAAGTTAAAGATTAAAAAGAGAAAGAGAAGGCACAGGAAAGAGTTTTGCATTATGCAATAATATAGTGGAAAGTACAAACCCAGCCTACTCACATTTTGAAACAAACAAAAGGAGAGCGGAGACTGTTGTTTGGTTTGGGAGGTTGGGGTTTTTGTTTGTTTCTCTGTGTATTTTTTTTTTACTATAATCTACTCCAGCATGAGCTCTAGCTTTGTCTCTGTGTTCCATAGGTCTGGTGTTAATAACCATGTCACTGTTTGTTTCTGTAGAAGGCCCCCTGGATGCCTGTAGTCTCTCAGCTAAAGGTAATCAGATGTTCTACCAGGGTTAGCCATACTGGTGGCCTCTGACAAACCCTACCCCATGGTCATTGAATTTCAAGTCAAGAAAGGGGACGCCCTCTGCACGTGGGATCAGAGCTATAGGTGCCAGCTAGTGAGCCAGGGAGAAGTGTCTGTGCCTGTGTTGTAGCAGAATAGTACCAGTTAGGTTACAGCAGAGTCCCACCCAACGTCAAGCCTTACACAGCTGGAAAGGGGTGGAAAAAAGGCCCTGACAGTGGAACTATTAAGACACATGGGGTGGAATAGGGAAGCAAGAGGAACTGTAAAAGCAAATGGAACTGATTGTGTATGGACTAAAGAAAAGTTGTAGATGCTCCATCCCTGGAGGGGTTCAAGGCCAGGCTGGATGGGGCTTTGAGCAACCTGGTCTGTGGGAGGTGTCCCTGAACGTGGCAGGGCAGCTGGAACCAGATGGTCTTTAAGGTCCCTTCCAACCCAAACCATTCCATGATTCTATGAAAAAAGATTTGTTAGCTTAGATTGTTAAAAATCTAATCATACATTAAAATGTGTTAGTAAACATTACAAACTGGAAAGAAAGGGACCCTATTATGTGTTATTACTTTGTAGAAAGCAGTAGCCTTTAGAAACAAAATGGGTTTATCAGCTATAACATGTATGTATCCAAAATTAAATAGCCCTCATAGAAGCAAAGCAGCAAAACCTAAAGATTTTTTGCGAAAGTACAATGATACATGTATGTGTGTTAAATAAGAACATTTAACTCTTCTTAATTGGGTGTGCCATTGTGAGAGGAGAAGCAGAATTCAGATATCAAATTTTCCAGACCTCAAATTCAGGATCTTACCATTGTTTTAAAACTCTGAAATACGTTTCACAGGCTGCTATTCAAATTAACATCAAAACTAGATTCTGTTTCAGTTTTAGTGGAAGCAGATGAGGATTCCCATTACATCTGGTTTGACTTTCTTCCCTCTAATAAATGCTGCCATTCAATCCATGTCAGTGATGTATAACTTTGAAATGTCATTCATACAACATTTTCAGAAAACAACCCAGAAGAGATATGACTTTAGGATGCACTATTCTTTGATGCAGGAATTTGTATTTCAAGATCATAAAATTCATAAATTCATAAAATGTAATTAAGAACCTTCTAGAAGCACGGATTCTACTTCTTCTTGACAAAATGTTCTAAGAATCCAATGACACCTGCAAGGGAAACATCTATTAAGACCAAGTGCATCCTCCTAAGGGAGTAGCCTCATTGCTGTCCCAAATGAAGGTGCAAATAGCCTCACATTTTGGAAATGCAGTAACCTCCACCATCCCCTTCTTCTCCCAGCCTTAAAAGTGGGCCATTTTAGGAAAAAAAACCCAAAACTGACATATGTTGGCCAGATTCAGTGTATCTGCATCTCAAACGTCAACTGTGGCATGCTCCTCTGTAGGTTCCCTAGGGTCTTATATTTTTCAAATGTTAAAATCTTGAGGACTTTCCTCAAAATAACAATAATTCTTTGAATGCGGGTCAGTTTACATTGCATTGTCCATAGCCAATTTCCTTTAATGTGAGGCTGTTGTGGGTCTTTTCCTGGATGAGCAGTGCTACCATCTGCCTCTTCTGGGACAGAACGTAGCCAATATTTAAGGTCTTTGCTGAAGAAATGATCAGAACTGCTTCTGAGGATTTTGGATTTGATAAGTTTGGTTAGGGCATTGACCTTTCTAGACTCCTCATGAATGGTCCCTCATCCCTATCCACAGGCCCACTGGAAAAGAGCTGTATAGTGGAGGAATCCATATCTGCACCTCTGAGGCTGTGCTCATCCTGCAGCACTGTTTCATCCCTTAAAGATGGGCCATAATAGCTGTCTCATCTCAGAAGAGTCCCAAATACAAAAAGAATAGCAGTGTGCTCTTCATACTTTAATTTGTGAGATGCAGGGCTGAAAGTCCAAATTCTGAAATGTGGGTGTTCTATGATCCCAATTCTATGAGTTCCCAAATTATTCAAGATGATCTGTTTGTGCTTCATTGTGCACCCAGGGAGCAGACAGGTAACCTCAGGCAAAGAAGTTAAAGGCTTTGGGCAGATTTTTATTTATTTTATTTATTTTTTTAGCACTGGCATTGGTATTGATTGCTCCCAAAACCAAGACTGAATCCCATCTTTCCACCCCATAATAATGAGCTGAGAGAGACACACAGACCGTCCAAGGTCCAAAATGGCAACACCTGTTCTCACTTTTCTGAGTTTGAGACTGATTTATGAGTCACCCTGTGGGATGCATATGGGATGCTTATTGGCAATTAGCCAGCCATTAGCATTGTGGACCGGGCCCCAGAGACCAGTCTTTACCAGGAATTTCGCAGAGTTCAAGACCTCAGATTCTTCCTGAGGAATGTTTATGAAGTGCTTGACTGCAAAGACGGGATACCTGGAATCACAGCACACAGGACCCAAATAAGGACACCAGTGCCATCAAAGGCAGGTCCAAGCAGGAGACACAGACAGTGTTGGCGTTAACAAGGGTTGGCTCTTCTTCTGCGCCATGCAGGCCGCGTGGTCATAAGGCCATAAAGCTATAAGTATTCCTACTTTTAAGATCTGCTGAAAGGCAGTGCAGCACTTGTACTCATTTGGCAAAATTCCTTCCCTCGTCCTGATGGACAAAACATCTGCGAGGGGCTGCATCAACAGTTAGAGCAGCACTCACTCAGTCATTCCAAGCGCTGAAGGCCACGCTGCAGGAAAACAGCTTCACAACCTGGATCATTTCTGGGGCTTGCTGGGCTCCATCAAAAGTGGTCATCCATTTTTGAGTCAGAAAAATATCTTTCCCCTTGCCATCCGTAACTACCAGAGCCTCAAAATAACTGGCTGGTTATGAAATTCAGATATAAGTTTTTTTTGTTCCCTTCAGGAAGCCCTTCAGATGTGAAGCAACACGGTCATGTTTGTTAAAGATTATTTGCTTGACCTATCACTTGTCAACAGACTTCAGTCTTTTGAACCGGTACAGCTGAAGCGCCGTATTCCCACAGTGCAAGATTTTAGGCTAATATTAATTGAAGGGATGCTCATTACACCCCTATTTAGTTGGTTTTGAGGCAATGTAGTTAGTTCACCCCCATGACAGCCTTTCCAGCTCCATTTCTTTTCAGTTCTCCAAGCAGAAGTTTTGAACCATAAAGGACTTAGCTTTGAGTGCTGGCTTTTAGAAACCTGAAGAGCTTTTGCAATAATTTGAAATACTCCAAAGTGAATCAGCAGCATGCAAGGCCAAAGCAAACACTGTACCTGTAGATTTTTCCTTTTGCCCTTTAGCTGGGTACATTCCTTTTTTCCGAGGTCAGTTCCCTTCAGCTGAAGCTCTTCAGCTGATGTTGGTTTGACTTGAAATTTTTTGCTGCTCTTTAAACGATTGCATCTTTTTGCTGTATGAAATCTTCCTGTTTGGGTTTTCCTCCTATTCATCAATTTTTAGTTCCCCTGTGTTTTTCGAAGGCCAGAAACTTCCCAAGGGCTGTATCTTGCCTCCCCACAGCCACCTTCACAGCTGCCAGTGATGATGGCACCATGAAGACTGGGCTTTTTTCACCTCGAAGGACCTGTCACCTGATGACAGATCTCTCCACAAATGTTTTGCAGCTCTTTCACTAAATGCAATACAATCATTGGAGCTTAATTTTTATTGTTTGCCAGTCTCTAGTCTCTCCAGCTGTCCTTTTAGCTGCCGAACCTCAGAAAAAAATTGACTCCTCTGAGTGCTCCCTATATATCCATTATCTGGAGGAAAAATCCATCTGTTTCATCCTGCAGCATCTATATTTGAAACACTCAGCCTTACTTATCTTTAACTAACTCATTCTTCTCTGTCAGGAGCTTCTGCCTGAAACGCCATTTGTTTTTTCTCCATCAGAGAGATCGCTTCTTCAAGTGTCTTCACTCAGTACTTCATTCATCAGCCTTTCAACAGCAAGTACAAATGCAGAATCTCTTTTACCCTCATGATTTTTTTCTTTTTCATCCTCCAAATGCTGTTCCTGCCATTTGAAGTTTCTGTGTGGTCATCACACTTCTGTGTATGTAATTTCTGCTCCTACTCACCATCCGCCATCTGCTCCACTGCTGGTTCAGTTCTGAGTGAGATGAGTTCAGGTATTTTGACAACCATCTTCTATCACACCTCACTCTGAGTATCTGCATCTCTGCAGCACGTCCTTGCTACTGAAAACAGAGGTTACTAATGCCCACCACTTCCGAGGGTAAGGAAAATAAAATAACAATGAGTAGTACCAGCAAGAGCTTCCTGGGCTAGGCTTTCAGTTGTGATGCTTTTTCTTTTAATGGATAAAGTCTAAGCCAATGCCAAAAAGACAGGGTGCAGTTCCATGGTGTCACCACAACGAGGCATGTCATGCATTGTTTTAAAAAGCAACTGTGGCAAAGCATTTTTATACTGTGCAGTAATCCTTTGTCTTTTGGCCCACGGTGGATTTTCCCAGTCTATATTCAACAGTAAGATAGTTTAGGAAAGGTGCTTTCCTTTGCTGTGACATCTTCCCTTCCAACAATGAATATTCTGTGATCTTCACGATGGAAAAAAAAAACCCAACCTGTTAAAATGGCTTCCAGTTTTCCCTTTCCAAAAGGAAGTACTGCATTATTTCTCTTGTGCACTTTCAACTACTCAGCTGCATCCTCCCGCATACTTGTGATCTTAAGAAGGTAAAAATTGCTTTCGTTTTGCTTGCAGCTATTCATTATTCACAATGTGAATGCATCTCGATAAAATAAAGGTAACCTTGCAGCTCTGTTGTGCCTGTAGTAGGAATTCTTCAATGACACTTGCTACTGCAAAGTCCTTTGTAAGTATTAATCACTAGGACATTCAGATTCTACCCTGTGAAGGCTTTTAAGCTGTTGGGTATGTTCTTCTGAAGTCCATGAAGAGAAATCATTGTTGTTCCAACATATTACTTGCCCTAGGGAAAAAAAATACTGCTTTGTATTTTAGCAGTCCACTCCTGTACAATGATGCTGAGTAATTAAGGCCTCAGTAAAACTACTGATACACAGAAATACTACTGAGCATGAAAAAGGACTGGGAAAGAAATTTCTCTGTGTTGGACAATTCCATTCTTCGGGAAATTGAATTAAAGGCAATAATTCGCATCTTAATTATTTAACCATGTCTCAACAATTTCATTAAACAATCTATTCAAGTGAGTTCTGTTGGGTTGCCCTCAAATAGGTACTACCCTGGACCAACGTAAATAGGATGTGAAATTCAAGAATTACATTTGTCTGTGGTAGACATCTTAGGGGGCTTTCCACCAACTTGGTGAGCTTTAATTTCTCACAATTACTAGTACATAAATTTGTTTTGCCCCTTTCAGAGTATTCACGGTGTTTCAGAATAATTCAGGCCTTTCTTTTCCCTGCTAGGCAGTCCTTGACTTGTTTGAGACTTCTGAGGTTTTCTATGTACTGCCCCTCAGAGTGAAACCAAGAAATTGTGTCTGCCATTTCCACTCAGATCTGTGTAACTCTACGCAACTTCTTCTCCTCCACGAGATACAGAATTTCCTCAGGTGGTCCCAGCTTTGCACAAGCTTCCTGGAACTGCTGTTTGCTTCTCTAACGTGTCAATCCTGCTATCGTACCTCTGCCTCTTCTCTGCTTCAGCATCTCCTCCATTTGCATCCTTAAGTACGAGAGTAAGGAAGCCTTTGGGATCCTGCAGGTCCTTCTTTTCAAACTCTTTTTATGGGCTCTTCTTTTTAGTGTTGCAGACTTGTCACAGCATACAGTCACCCTCCTCAGTTGTTGTTTCTGGGTTCCTCCTGGGGAAAATGCTCCCAAAGAGGACGTAAGGTTTTGCTTGGTGAAACAAAAATAATAATCAAACACAGTTCAAATTTCAGCCTAGAAAATTTGACCCTTTGTTTTAAGACATTTGGTTTTAGGTATTCAGGAATATCTTTGCCTTGGTAACAGGCTTACCACCCTTGTTGTGATTTGAGTGCCGAGGCAGGACACCAGCAGTAAAAGAGAAAATGGAGATAAAAGATGTGCTGCTTCCAAGTACAGAGACGGAGCTAACTACCAACATGCCACACTGATAACACGGCAACAAAGGCTTGAATGGCAAATCATAGTGTCACCCTGCTAAAATGTAAGATATACAGACATTAGTGAACCATTGTATGTTACCATCAGAAAGGATGCTTTAACTGATATCTTAATAATTGCATGGAAGAGTTAATCCTGCTTTTTTGGAAGCAGTTTTATGCAATTTCTGATAGAATGGCAATGGAGTCCATTGTCTGTGCTAAAATAGTAATTCGATTCACTGTGATTTTTGAATTTAAAACCAGAAATAGCAAAAGCCGATTGTTACCTTAAATTTAATAATAGTTAATTGTGGGGCAGCAAATCATTATTAAGCTCAACTGCAATTTCAGAGTTTCTCTCAACCCTGTCTCCTTGCTTTGTCCTTCTCAGTCAATCCCCTTACTTTATAAAAAGCCCAACTTCATCCTAAATCCGTTTTAAACTCCTGCCTTTTATATAGCTCTTTTGTTCACTTTGTCCCCCAGATTCAATTTCCTATGGACCGGATCCTCAGCCGGCCTAAGCCGGCGTCCTTCTCTCAGCAACCACCGCTCTGCTGATCCAGATGATCAAGCCCCCTCCTATTAATCATCGGCCCCTTCCCTCCATCCCCCGGGTAGATTGCACGGTGCTGGCAGGGTTCCTCTATCATCTGTTCATTCACTACTAAAA
Organism: Scolopax mira; assembly: GCA_004320125.1. NCBI lineage: Eukaryota > Metazoa > Chordata > Aves > Charadriiformes > Scolopacidae > Scolopax > Scolopax mira. The sequence goes on from BJBW01000834.1 coordinate 53,998, forward strand.
AGCTATTCAGCATTTATTGGGCCAGCCTGGCTCTCTGAGCAGCCAGCAGCAAAGCGGCCATTGATTGCACGGTGGGGAAGCCGAGTCAAGCCGTGTAAAGCCACATGACGTTGTATTCCGAGAGCTCCACTCAAACTACAGGAGCAGTCAATTCACTAATGATTTGTGTTCGGTCTCACTTGTGTCATATTGAGGAGAAAATCCTTCGGCGCTGCCAGGGGAAGAGGGGGGGGATGTGGGTGAGGTTGGTTTGCGTGATTGTTGTCGGGGGGATTTGAGAGTCCCGTCACAAAAGGCGAGTGGTGGGCTGTGCTCCAGCGAGGACACACCTTGGTAACTGGAAGGCACGTGGCCAAAGGCCTCCCGGATGAAAGAGGAGAGATTACACAGTCTGTGTAGGTGATTATGTATCACCTGATTACGTACCTCAAATTAAACTGCCAGGACAATGTCTCTTCAGCAGAAAGAGCACATCCCCTTATCCCACCTACACTCTGGCTTTACGCGAAGAAGAAAGTTGCACCAGGTCCGTCCCATTTTCAATCACATGCTACTCTAAAAGGGTAACCAAATTATTAAGATAAACCTTATATGCTTCTAAAGAACAAAATTGAATTGACTGACAAACAAATTGATTGACATATTTGGCTCTAAATCAACTTTAAGACTTAAAATTTTGAAGCGTATTACTGGGAACCATAATGCTTTCTAACATCTCCCATAATATTTTGTCAATGACAACAGGCATTAAAATAACACAGCAGAGCTTTAAAAGATGAAATGGTGCTTGGCATTTTGCAGCCTACATTTTGGTTCATTGTTTAAATGGCACTGACCAAGAAAAATATATTCTTCACAGGATTTAAAGCATAGTGAACATTAAAACGTCTCCATTCAAATAATTTCTTTATGTGTCTTTTTGCAAATTTGGAAAGGGTCTTAAAAATTTTTCAAAGCTCATCCATGCAATTATTGAGGAGTGTATTACCTTAAATTAATTAATAATCTGTAGTTATTTTAAGGAGATGATTTTAAAAGTGTTTTAAAGAGTTTAATCTTATAGCATTGCAGGTTAAAATACAGTATCTAACACTACAGCGTAACAAAATGCATAATTACAGATGTAGCTGGCAACAAACAAATGGCATATGTAAATACAGATACAAACAAATTGATATGCAAATACCCATCATGGACAAACAACCTAAGCTTAATTTGTTAATACTGTCTAAAAAGAGAAAAGCATTAAAAAGCCAAGGAAGCACTGTGTATTGACATCTTTGACTTACTTCTTCCCCAGTCAAATTACTTCTCCCTGAAATAGCATTTATTTTCCTTGACTCACATTTTGGAGCACAACTTGGTTCTGTTTCCACTGTAAAAACAGTCTTACAGATTTAATATCTGTACTTATCACATAGGCTTTTAATCCTGTGAAGATTTAAGTGCAGAGCTATCTTAATGTACAGAGTAGCCCTAGTTACTTCAGGCTGTGTTTTCTGCCTGTGGAACATCAATGAGACACAGACTTTGTTTTCACCACCATTATTTTTGAGTAACCATTGCTTCCTTTTTTTTTGACAAAATTACTTTTTACTATAGCTGCAGTTCCCTGAATACTAATATTTTTATCCAAATGTATTTGTAGCCTTGACGCAGCTTCCCAGTATGAGTAAACTGAATTTAAATGTTATACCATTCCAGCAGGGAATCTTCTGGGAATTTTTGGCAGGTGGGCCAGGGGACCTGTAACCTCTTCATTGGCCAAGGACTTTTTCTCCAACTTCCCCTCAAAAGCCCCTCCTGGGCTGCATCAAAAGCAGCATGGCCAGCAGGTCATGGGAGGTGATTCTACCGCTCTACTCTGCTCTGGTGAGACCCCACCTGGAGCACTGTGTGCAGGTCTGGAGTCCTCAACACAGGAAGGACATGGACCTGCAGGAACAGGTCCAGCGGAGGGCCACTAAGATGCTCAGAGGGCTGGAGCCCCTCTGCTATGAAGACAGGCTGAGAGAGCTGGGGTTGTTCAGCCTGGAGAAGAGAAGACTCTGGGGAGAGGTTATAGCTGCCTTCCAGTATCTACAGGAGAGATGGGGACTCTTTATCAGCGAGTGAAGCTATAAGACAAAGTGTAATGGTTCTACACCAAAAGAGGGGAGATTCGGATTAGATACTAGAAAGAAATTCTTTGCTGTGAGGGTGGTGAGACACTGCAACAGGTTGCCCAGAGAAGCTGTAGCTGCCCCATCCCTGGAGGGGTTCAAGGCCAGGCTGGATGGGGCAACCTGGTCTGGTGGGAGGTGTCTCTGCCCAGGGCAGGGGGTTGGAACTGGGCTATCTTTAAGGTCCCTTCCAACCCAAAGCATTCTATGATTGTAAAAGCCCCTGTTATCCTCTTCTTCTCTGCCATAACCCGCCCCTCTTTCAGCATCTTGTGCCACCCTGTAGTGCTCCATGCCATGGTGTCCCCAGTGCTGCCCATGTCTCATATCATTCTGCCCTGTGCCCCCTTTTGCCCTCTTGTTGCTCACCTTCCCCTCCTCTCTCCTGGCTGAAAACGCCAGAGGAGCTGGCAGTGGAGTATTCCTGGGTGACCTGGTGGCTTTCCACAGGGATGGCGCCCTGCTTTGGATCGGCAATTGAGGCTGAAGGACCTGCACGTGTGGGTGAGGAGCAAGCAATTCATAACAGAGAGGTGGTTAATAAATGGCTTAGAAAAAGCAGGTAGAAATCTCACTAGGCCCTCAATAAAAAAAAAAAAAATGTTCAGACTCCTCCATGAGTAAATTTCAGTCCTAGACATGTCCAATTGTATGCGAGTTTCTTAAGGGTATTCCACAAAATGCATCCATCAGCTCCAGTGGCAGCTTCAATAATCCAACCAGTGGCATGGTTAGGAGCCCAAAAGTATTGAATTCCTGTACTTCACACTGCTCCCTGGCATTTGTCAACTGAAAAGCTTTTAGTTTAGTTGATTTCAGAGAAAATGTTTCCCTTTGTCCCTTTCAAACACATCATTACCTCCTGGATCTGGAGGGGCAGGAATACTGCAGAGCAGAAGGCTGTGGTCACAGCACCGGGAGGAGAGGAGCCAGCCTGTGGCACCCCTTTGAACCCAGTGTCAGTGGGACACGCGTTCCACCTGCCACTTGAAGCAACTCCTCACTTTACAGAGTCAAAACACACTCTGAAACTTGCAAGTGTGATGTCCAGCTCTAACAAGGCACATGGGGTCCAACCTTCCAGAAACAGCTAAAGGAGCATCTCTGGTACCAGCAACCAGTACTGCTGAGGAACCAATGGTTTGCTGCATTTCTGTAAGGTGTAGATCAGGAAAAAAAAACCAACCAAACAAACCAAACTTCCCCTACATAGACTTCCTCTACTAACCTTTACGCTTGAGGTTTATGCTCTGACCTTGCCAAATCATCTCCTGGTGGAAACAACAGGGCTCCATTGTCTTACAGGAGCTAAACTTGTTTCCTCCACTAAGAATCTATTACACTGACTTTCAGCTCCTGCATCAAGAAACCCTTTGTATGCATTTGCCTCTCTGTAACGCGAGGTATTTTTTCTTGGCTATTGAAGGTAACTAAGCAGCAGAGAGAACAGGGTCTTTTCAACACCTTTTTTCACACGTTCACGTGCTGCCTTTAATCGCATTTGCAGGAAGATGTCAGCCTTTCAAGCACAGCTCTGAGGATGTCAGCGGTGCCGTGAGATGAGATCTCTGCACTGCCAAAGGCCACGTCGCTGTCTCAGCCTGTCACAACACTTAATGGGGAAATTATTTTTCTTATGGAAACTTCTTTCTTTGTCTTTTCTGCTCTAGGCTCTTCAGACGTACCAGACCGATCCTACCATGAGAAAGATGCTCACTCAGCTGTATTTCTATATCATGCCTGTATTTAATGTGGATGGATATCACTTCAGCTGGACACATGTAAGTAGAATCAGTGGTATTATTCAAAAAATTGTTCAGAAAGGAAAGATCAAAATGATTGAAAGATTATTTAAAGGCGACTTTCTGTATAATCTGATTCATCACTTTGTGGCAGTTAAAACATAATACTGAATATGTTTACCAGAGTTGGTTTGTTATTATGTGTACAAATTGATTTTTGCCAAAATATGGTAATATTGTTATTATTTATGTTAGGATCGATTTTGGAGGAAAACAAGATCAAAGAACACGAGGTTTCGGTGTCATGGTGTTGATGCTAATCGCAACTGGAAAGTGAAATGGTGTGGTAAGTCTGGAGATACTTTGGTCCACTAGTTCAGATTACCCTGTATTTAATTATCCAGCAGAGTAAGTAGGTTAGATCAGATCCCCTTGTGCTCTCTTTTCCATGGTTAAAGTTGAAGGTACTTCCCCATAAAGCCATAAGCCAGGGCTGAAATCTTTCTTCTAGCTTCTAAAAAAATAAAGGTCCTGAACTTTGGAAAGACACATCTCAAGTGTCTTTCAGTTTCACACAATCAAAAGCTAAAAGTTGTCATGGCAAGTCTGGCAAAGGCAAAAAACCACACATACAGCTGTTCTGTATTTCTCAAACATCTAAATAACTTGAAGCACATTAATGAGCCTGGCCCATTACATTTCAGAATTTACCTGACTACAGCTTTAGGAAACATTCAAATTTCATCTTATTTAATTCGTCATTTCTCTGAAATGGCTTTAGCTTTGGAAATGTCAGACTTGCTTTGCTTTCCTCACAGAGAAATGTCTGAGAATATTTTAAGACCATTATTATTAGTGATTCAATAAAGAAGGTGCTTCTAAATGCACGGAGATCCAATTTTAAACTCCCAGCACTTCTGTAAATACTTTCATAAAAATTGACCTCAATTTTGCATAGAGAATGCAGCAGTAATGAAATACGAGCAGATTTGGAATGGGTCCACTGAAGAAGAAATGGTGTTTTTATTAAATCTTACAGCGAGACAGTGCAACTCGTGCAGGAGTAAGCAGCCACACGAGTTCTGGCGCAGCAGAAATAGGACTTTGTTGTGAAATACAGCGATACACACCTGGTTTTTCTGCCGACCTGTTCTCCCACCTTGAGTAACTTCCTTCACCTCTCTGTGCAGCTGTTTTCTCCTCCAGCTTCTCCTCCTCTTCCTTATTTACATCACAAACTTGTAAAGACAGAAATAAATCGTGTTTGCCCAGCACTAGCACAACGGCCCTGCCTTCAGCCCGTCCCTCTTCCACTGGAAGTCTCTAGATGTTTCCTCAACACTCCGATTCCTCACAGCAGGAGTAACCACCGTACAGTCCGGCCTGCGGTGACTGGATTCTTTCAGTAGATTTTTGAGAACAGTAAGGGTAAAAGTGGGGAGGTTACAAGGTGTGAGTGAACAGAAGTGTGTGTTCAGTACAGTAAGGACTTGTGAAATATGCTACCAATTTTATTTTGTTTTCACTCTGCTCACAGTAAGGAAATGACTGACACGGAAGCAGTTACAGAAAGCCTGTGTTAGCTCAGAATCCCTCCACTACAGAAGAGTCCCAGGGCTGCTATCCCGATCTTTAAGGCAATTTTATGCTGCAAAAATAATCTGCAAATGAAACAAATTCCTTCATCACTGTTACCATCTTGTACCTAAGTGTGTAAGTCACAACTGCAGGTATTTTGGGAACATAAATTTACTGTTCAGAAGATCGCCACAGGCATGGTTGGAATGAACAGTTCTCTTACAAAGCCTTCAGAGCCATATTATGGATACCTATCAGTGCAACATTAATCATCACAAAGTGCATTTCCTTTCCAGTCCTAATGAATCTTCCTTGGGTTCAAAGCACTCTGCTCCTCCCTCCTCGCGCTCCCCATAAGCTGCATTAAAGCACATTTTTTTACACAGTCCTGAAAATGTTTGCTTAGTTTTCAGTAAAAAGACTTTTTTTTCTAGGCTGAGTGAATCATAGAATCATAGAATGGTCTGAGTTGGAAGGGACCTTAAAGATTATCGAGTTCCAAGGCCCTAATGTGGGCAGGGACACCTCCCACCAGACCAGGTTGCCCCATCCAGCCAGGCCTTGAACCCCTCCAGGGATGGGGCAGCCACAGCTTCTCTGGGCAACTTGTTCCAGTGCCTCACCACCCCAGCTATCACAAAAGCTATCACAAAACACATATTGTGTGTTGTAATCCACTAGTTGTTGCATTTCTCCCCTGCACCGAACATCTAAGGTGGGTCCTCACCCCAGTTTAGAAAATAAAAATTCATTCAAGGGTGCTTGTCATCCCACCCCAAGCACATGCTCTGCTTCCCACACCGGACCCCAAAACTCCATCTGGTTCTCTATTTTACCAAAGAATAAAGAGTTCTTTCACGAACTGGGCTGACTGTTGCTCGAAAGATCCTCACCCAGCGCCCCGTATTCCCATTATCTGACACTAAATGAGGCACAGAAGAATCTGGAGTGTATCACGCTTTGAGGCTTGAATAATCACGGTGTGTTTGACATTTCATACTACCTATGTTGGTAAAAACCTTTTAATTTGACTCAGCTGCAATCTACGATTTGGAGATAAGGCTTGAACTTCACCATGGGGCTTCCAGCCGGGTGTGTTATGGCAGAATCTGGCCCCAGCAAAGCTGCTGAACTAGTTGATAAAGATAACACAGCATCCCTTCTGCTTTCCTCTTTCCCTCCCAGTGCAGGGCTTTGGTGTCAGCTCTGTGATGGTGCTTCTGTGTTCTCTAGAGGCTGAGAAAAGGGCCCGTATTGATGATGGTGATAGATTTCGATTTGCAGCACCCTGTGCCCAAAATAGTGCACAGAAATTGCACATAGACCCGGGTGAATACTGACAGCAAGTTCTCTGTGCAGTAACTGGCACAAGGGTTTTAATGTTCATGAAATAAATAGCAATTTTAAAGCCAGTAATGAAGTACTTTGAACTAAACTATGTCATAGGGCAAATCCAGTTGAAAGGGTTACAACTGTAACCCCCAAGAGAGCAGCAGTGGGGGTTAGAATTTCCAGTGCACCCCAATTTTCAGCAGACTGAGGACAGTTTCCCCATCCTGGGAAGAAGAACTGGCTGCAAGGAAGCTTGAGAACCATGCTGCAGCTCTTCCATCTTCCCAGTCTGCCTTCTGTTCCAAAGCATGGGTTTTTATCAGTCCCTGCACAAATTTCCTTTGTACATTTGATCTCCTGATGGATGTTGGAGGATCCTTCTCCTCCCCCGGTATGCTACCAGGTACAAAAATGAGGCAGCCTGGTGACATTTTGTATGATGCCATTTTCTTGTCATGACTAACTCAGAAATTTCACAGGAGTTGATGCATACGGTTTCCTTCTTGTGTTACTTTAACAGAATTTCCAGTACGAAAATTTAGAATATCCTTACATTATCCAAGGGCACTATGGAAACCCTCTCTTTTTACTACCAGCTTCACTTAGGGAAAAACATTAACTACAGCTGGGGTTGCAAATGGCTCATGACAGTAGGCCGGACAGTTTAGAGAGCTTTTTTTCTTCCCTGAAAGTCACTAAACTGAGTCATGTTTTACCATGGGGTCATTTTACCACTAGCTTGTAGGATTCTGCTGTTTATTGTCAGTGATGTCCAGTTTCATGACAGTATACAACACTGTTACAGGAGACATAGTATCCATGGAAAAAAAAAAGCCAAAGGCTCCAGAGGGTCTGTTAAATAGCTCTCCTTTAGCTATATTATCTGACAAGACATCGAGGCAGAGTGCTCTTGGGATTTGGATGACTTGGTGGCCATCTGTTCTGCAGGGAGGAGACCATCTGCCCTCTCTAGAACCCTCCCATATCCACTGCAATCAAAGCACTAATACTTTTTGAAATCCCCACCTGTGGCCATTTAATGGTAGCCTCAATTTTCATATTACAAATGAAGCTGCAGCATGAAATTCTTCCACTTCATTTTGGCATTAGGTTGACTGCATAACCCCAGTTTTGTTCATATTACTATGCCTTCTCACACAGTGTTCTTTTGTTATTATTTGAAGATGGGAGTACTTACTATACAAAAGAAAGCTAATAAAACACTGCTTTTGTAAGTCCCTGATGACACCAGGGAATGTTGCAAACAATCAATTATTATTCTGCAGGTCAGTGTAAAACATGTGGCATTTTGAAACCACAGTGGATAAAAGAGCAGAGCGGATTTGCATAAATATTGTTCTTTTATGCCCAGGCCCTAAGCTGTAAAGGAGACACAGTGGCTTAGATCCAGAGAATTGCTAAATGATAAACGAGCCACTGCCACATCTCCTTTTCTGCATTTCATCTTCCAGTACCTCACGGGATATTACACGCAGGCTACACATCTGCAGCTTACTGCCACCTAAGCAGGTTGACATGGTGAAAGATACCCTCACATCCAAAGCACCAAACTTGAGGCAAAAATAAGCCCTGTGCAAATGGAGATGATTTCTATTTTAGCTAACTGAGCAATCATCCCATGTGGCTTGTCATTTTTTTCCCCATAAGGTTTACAAGAGTAAAAATAGGCAGTAGTCAGGGACTATTCTCATGTTTTAAACTGGTCTCTAAGATTATACCTTTTGAGGTTATCTACCTACCTGCCATCACCACAGTAGCTAGTATGTTAAAACACTCTTAAAGGTTAGATTTATCTTGGCAGTGACTCGTGAAAGAGATCCAGCACTTTGGCTTCAAATAGACCAACTGAGACCCTTCAATAGTTTTAATACTGGAATGCTATCATAAAATGTGCCCCTCACACAGAAAGCCAGGGAAGGCAACACAGTGAAGTCAGACTCTCCTTTTTCTGTTGGGTTAAAAATATGCCCTTTGGGCAGAACTGCATGTAGTTGGCCAGTTGGCAACTGGGTGTATCTACTAGATGATTGAGCAGATTGCCATACTGAGTGGGCTCATGCCTATCAGTCATAAGAAAGCAATTTATTTGTTGCTTTTCATGCTTTTGAGTGCAGGCCCACACAGCCTGAGCCAGAAGTTGGTCCTTAGAAATTCTCCATGAGCACTTACCACCAACTTTCTTTTTCAATCTCTAGATGAAGGTGCTTCGTTCCACCCATGTGATGACACCTACTGCGGTCCCTTTCCCGAGTCCGAGCCCGAAGTAAAGGCTGTTGCTCACTTTCTCCGGAAGCATCGGAAACAAATAAAAGCCTATTTGTCCTTCCACGCGTATGCGCAGATGCTGCTCTACCCTTACTCTTACAAATATGCAACTATTCCAAACTTCAGCTGCGTGGTAAGTACATTAAAGCTTTGGAGAATATGCTTCCCTCTATAATATTTTTGGTACGTATCGTTTTGAGAGGAGGCTTATTTCTTCAATGCTTTGCACATATTTAATATTGAGCAGTATTTATTCTGGTTCCGTTTGCAATCGCATTTCTGGTTATATAACCTTCATTCAAAGTGAGTCAGCGGTAATTTGATTAAAATGGTATAGTGCCTTCCATCCATCAGTCCCTTTAAATTACTTTATAGGATAAATCCCTGGATTTTAATTATAGTTATTATCATTTTATTTAATTAACTGAAATGGGAATTGTGTAGTTAAGTCCTTGGGCATCTAGCTGAAATTCTGTCCCTTCACGCTCAGAACTTAAACACTAGAAGCACAAAGAAGATCATCTTCCATTCTATGAACAAAATAAAATCAAAATGGCTTATATTTATCAATTAGAGAAGAAATCTCATCAATTTCATCGAAAGTAAAGCTTCTATCGCTTTATGTGTCATCCCACTCAGACACAGAGGCTTTACCTCTTTAAGATAGGCAGCTGATTAACATGAGATGCTTTGGAGTTTTTGTCTATTCGAATAATAAATTAATAAGAGTATGGTCTTTGATGCAAGCCTATTGATTTATAAATATGTACATTTCAGGTATTCCATGCTCATCCAAATGCAGGAGAACTACTCCCTCTGCTCACAGTTTAAGGCCCGTTTTTAAGCCTCCTGGATATAAAACCCTCCCTGTGGCTTATTCTCTTTGAGAAATGTGGCTTGAGCTTCACTTTCCGTTTGCTCCTGTTCACAGACACACATCACACCAACCAGTAGCAAACCTCTTTCTTTTGCCCTCAATCCATGGTAAAATTATATTGTCCTTATATCTCCCATTTTGGCCTTGAAAGTTGCAGTGTCATTTAACTCACAGGTTTAAGCTAGTTTACTCCAAAAGGAGCTTAACTGCACCTTAGATTTATCCTGTGCAGAATAAATGACGTTGTTAGTCCCCGGAGCTTTGATGAAGTTTCAGCCAGCACTCCACAAACTCAACTCTCTTTGTGGGTTTATTTCTGTTAAGACACTTAATTTCAGCAGCTACTAAAAATTCTCCTGCCTGATGTCATTCTTGGGAAACAGAGCAAATTAGAAGTTAACTAAGCAGCCAGAGCAACTAAAAATATGAGACATATGGGGACTGGCCACCCAACCTTGCATTAACTGTGAATAAATCCTTGAGCCTTCTTTTTATTCTACCTTCTTCACCCTCTTTTGTGGTGTGTTCCCTGAGTGAACTGGTCACTGTTTCTTACCAACAAACATAGACTGGGAATTTACAACCATGGGATCTCATTCCTTTGAAGACCAGCAGGTGCAAACAGGTTTTTTTAAGAACAGACAAGACAGCAGAAGCTTAAAGGCATTATGTTAGGAAGAATGAGCATCAGCTCTGCAATAAGATGACTGCTGGTTATCTTTGTGAAACACATAATACTCTTGATGAGTAACATAAGGCAATACTAGGAAATTCTTTGTAAGGAAAAGGAGTTTTCACACATGCCAGTAAACCTTCAGTATGTTTTGTTCTTGTTGCTCAAAGGCTATTTTCATTCTAGGACAGGGAGTAACTGCCCCTTAGCACACACTACCTTTCCACTCACAGCTTTTAGACCAAAGGAACGCAGTTTTTGATGAAAAGGAGGTGTTCCCCAGATTTGTGAGACCTTGGATCAGGTTTCTCATCAGAGGGAGTGAAGCACAGACCTAAAGGGACATAGAAAGACACTGTTGTATACAACAGCCCCAGACAAATAGGAGCCAAATCCTAGTTCTGAGTATTTTTTCCAGTATTTGGACATTATACTTCTTTTTATTTTGGTGGCTCAAAAAGAACAGTGAGGTCAGAATAAGAAGCTGAAGTAATTTCCTGTTATTTAGAAAGATCTTTATGGGGATCATAGTGAAAATGAATGGAATACTGTTGCTTATTTATTTGTTTTTTAATATTTGCCTACAGGCAAAGGCTCCATCACCTGGTGGCTCTGAAATGAATAGTCTTTAATATTTGAAGTGTCTAAAATGGTGACCGAGGCTGAGGTTTCAGATTCTCCAGTTCTCTTGGAGAACTCCAGTAGTCTCTATTTCCTGCTGCTGATGGAACAAGCTTTGTTGCTCTACACAGACTGTGTACAGTGGGCAACTGTGGGACTCCACGTTCATATAACATTTGGTGCTAACAGCGGGCCACAATTAATCTTGAGCAGAAGAAAGGATGTTTCTGTCTGGGTCATATCATTCCAGTGAGCTGTCAGTTACCATTTCGATTAAAGTCTTCAATTATTCAGAGTTGCTTTGAAACTGGAGAGCTGTATACTGATCGCAACATGCATATTCTATTCTAATTTAGGCACAACTCTCCTATTAACACTCTCTTGAAATCTGTTCTTTTAAGATACTTAAAATGAAAGAGCACTTCTGGATTGAAAAAAACAGCAGAAACATTCATCCACCTCAAGAGCTTTAAATTTCACCTACGTTTCATCCTTTTTCTTTCTGTACAGTTGTTTGTTTGCCTTAGTGTTTGCAGTGAATTTAAATGGCACAACTGAGTTTGTATATGTATTTGTAAAAATCTGGTAATTTCTTGTGAAGCCTTCTCCTTGAGGATGTTCAAAGACTGGATGCCTGGATTTATTCAGGATCTGACCTGCCATGATGTGATGCAGTTGAGAACTTTCCCCTTCTTTGAGTATATAACTCCAACAGCAGCATCCCTCAAAGCCAAGAGCATCGAGCTCACAGTGCCCAGGGATGCCTGCCTTCATGGTGGATGTGGGCTTGGGTCACTCCCAGGCTGCTTTTGGGCCATTGCCAGCTCTGCACAGAACTCAGTACTGCTAGGCTGTTTTTAAATGGGCATTGCCACAAACTATTTCTTCAGAAAGGTTCTAACAGGGCTTGCTTCTGTTGTCTCATTGCTGAATGAGTGACTCATGCACGGGGAGTTCTCTCCTTTGTGGCTATGTTCTCCTTCCCATGGTGCATTTACCAGGACATTGTTGTCCATCATGGCCTTGCACTGCCACCTCGCCACCCTCATGGGGTCTGACACGTCCAACCCATCATGGGTCTTGTGTGTCATGACTCAACAGAAGTTGAGGTATCTGTAAGAGGAGGGAGAGTCCCAAGTGATGGCACTTCCCTCTTCCTCGGACCTCCTCCAACCACATTGTTGGTGTCAGGGTGAGTCAGAGATTGGGCTGGGAACCACATCCCACCACAGCAGAAGTTCCCAGCAGGATTGACTTCAACCATCCCTGCCCCGACGCACTCCCTTGTGGAGGTGGCAAGGGAAAGAGAAGGGCCAAGAGGAAAATGTCTGGCTGGAAAACAAACAAACAAAAAATCTAGTTGTGCATAATATGTTTTTATAATGGAGTAAAAAGGTGCTCTTCTGTTCTTCCATTTGCCAAGAGCATTTCTCAGTGTGAAATGAACTCTCTGAAGCCCTACTTGCTGGCCAGTAAGTAAAAATTAACTTTTCTCTTTTATTCTGGAATGACATTTTAAAGCAGTGTTCTCTGGCTTCTCTATTTGGGTGGACAAGAACCCACAGCAGGAATGTCTGCATGGGTCAGGCCAAAGATTTAGCCAGAATTCTAATTCCTGCCAATTAAGGTTACAGAAAATGTATGATCAGAAAGGCAAGTATAGAGTAATCCTTCCCCAGGATATTCATCTAGTTTCTGAATAACAAGGTAAGGCCCAGGTTCATTAAGACTTGCATAAACTGAAACCTACAACTCTTCAGTTCACGGAAACAAAACAGCTGAAACGACCATTGCAGTTTTACTCAGTGGTTCAAAGTCCAGCAGTTTCTAGGTCCAACGGTGTTAATGTCTTGCTCTGTGTTTTGCCTAGATATTCCCAGCCTTCACTGTATCTTTTCCAGGATCCTTTTCTTTGTGATCATAATATTCTTTTTTCTTTTGAATATCTGTGCCCTTTCTCTGTGTTTGGATGCATATGTGAGCCTCAGAATTTGCCACAGACCAGGCCTTCTGCACCAAGTCTCACAGGATGCCGTGAACATCCTAAAGAGATTGCATCCATAGAGATGTTGAAATGTAGGTGTGGGTTTTCCTCATACAGCACTGAAATCCTGTTTCTGCAATAGTGGAAAGAGTTCTCCAAGTGTACATCATCTGGCCCAAGAGAAAGTTAGACCAGCAGTGAACATTCATCTGTCCATCATCAGGGGTGGAATTTGCCTCCTTCCTTCTTCCCACTCTGCTCACTGAACCACTGTGGAGTGTCAGCAAGAGATCATTCCTCCTTCACAAGCCCAGCAGAGATGAGATTTAGTGGATACTCTGCTAGTATCCACGGGTACTAGCAGAAAATGCCTGCGTGGCTTTTAAACTGCATTTAAAAAAAGATTATTTCGTCTCATGGTTTCACTTGTTGCCTAGATTTGTTGTGTCACTAAATTGGCATATATACCTATAATTCCAAATACTTAATGGCTCATCATTCTCAGTGCAGGGAGCTTCTTTATGCCATGAAAATACTGAATCAGGTTTTTCAGGGAATTAAGGAATTTCTGCCAATAAAAATAAATAATGCATTTATCCTTTAAAATAATTTTAAGTGAGCAGTTGTGGACTTGTGGAACACAGCATCGTGCAAGAAGTCAATGATCTGTAGTTTAGGTTCCAATCCCATTACAGTTTTTAATTCAAAGTCTAATTTATGTATTTGTTTTTCTGCCCCACACAGGAATTAGCAGCCTATAATGCTGTTAACGCTCTTCAGTCAGCCTATGGTGTAAGATACAGATATGGTCCTGCATCTAGCACTTTGTGTAAGTTTTCCTCCGGCACTGGTTTGTGACTTTGACCTACCTATAGTGAGAAGGAGATTACCTTTATTAAAACAAAGAAAGCAAACACCGTTTAAAGTGAACTTTGTTCCAGTTGTGGTTGGTGAGGAAGGCGGAAGATGAAGTTTTGTAACTGATTCAGGCAGTTGATTGCAGTAAGATTAACTCAATTGATGCAATAAAAGAGATTAAACTGCAATGCATTTGAGAGGCAAAATCCAGCAAGTAACATATACAACCAGATATTTTTTTTAAAAAAGAAAGATAAAAGACAATCTTAAAAAAGCATATCTTTATCAGATACCGTAAATGCAATACTAAATTATAGATTATTTGTGAAGAAATAATTCAAAGCAGGTTTTGTTTTTCACCATTACTTTACCTCTCCTTCTGTGCAATTGTGAGAGATAAAACTATTCCTAGAGCTCATTCTAAAATTTAGGGCGATCTCTTTAAAAGCTCAGTTTCAAATGTCTCTGTGTTTAGGAGAGTATGATAAATGATAGCAATGGTATCTTTATTTGGACATCTTTCATTTTTCAGAGAGCGATTACAAATGCATTTTTCTCTATAACAAAACATCTTTAAAATACACCTTTTCAATATATAACAAGATTTGTCAGGCCAGCTCTCCATGCAGACAGGTAAGAGAAAAGAGGTTCGATAGGTTTCACAGAATCACGGAATGAGTTGGGGTTAGAAAGGACCTCTGGAGACCATCTAGTCCAACCCCCTGCCAGAGAGGTCCACCCAGAACAGGTTGCACAGGAACGTGTCCAGGCTGGTTTGGAATGTCTCCAGAGAAGGAGACTCCACCACCTCTCTGGGCAGCTTCTTCCAGGGCTCTGCCACCCTCACAGGAAAGAAGTTCCTCCTCACATCTAGATGGAACTTCCTATGTTCAAGTTTGTGCCTGTTACCTCTTGTCCTGTCACTAGGCATCACTGAAAAGAGACTGGCCCCATCCTCCTGACGCCCAGCCTTTAAGTATTTATAAGCATTGGATTTCAGTGTTTCAATACTTTCAATGAGACGGTTTTTTTACTGAAACTATGAGGCCTTAAGGCTCTCAGTAATGATAACACACGTTGAAAAAGGGAGAAGCTTAAGTAAATAGCAAGATACAAGTAATCATCTGCATCTCCTCTGCTGTTCCTGTGTTCTGGCCAGAGCCCTACCTCATCATGGGCCTCCATCCTCACAGCACAGTTGTCACCTCGTGCTCATTACGGCACAGTCATTCACTATGTCAAAGGAAGAACAGCATTAATGCCAGAATTGCACAGAAGACAGCAGACCGTGTGATAGATGGATCTTTATATAAATATGAGTGTCTTGGGTAATCAACATATGGAGATAACGAAAGCATACGAAGCACATTTCCTCAGGAAGGTTTGTTAATATTAGACACCACCTATGCAAATGCTCTCATGCTGTAAGGAAAGGCTGACAAAACAAGACAAAAATTAAAAGAATTTCAAAAGCACTTTGTAAAGGAGAATGTAGATTACTTGATCAATCTTATCCCTTCTCCCTGCAAAAGAATTGCCTAAAAAAAAACCAAGTTAAATTTAGGAGCATGGAGGGCTCCAGTCCAGCTGGGAGACATTTGTGGAAGCAAAGCTTTAGACTGCACTCATCTGGGGACAAGAACAGTTTGAGGCTTTATTGTAAATGTTCTCTTTTATTAAAGTTTTGCTTTACACCAAAAAAAAAGTTAGTTGTTGGGTTTTTTTCTCTGTGAACAAAAAGGATCTAATCCTGTATTGTGCTGAGCACCTTTCCTCAGGTGCTGAGCACCCATGTCCTTCTCTGAAGGGTGTCCAGGATAAGGGCAAGCAGTAGCTGGAGCTGCAAGTATATCCACTGAATCCTGGAGATAAAATGCCACAAAAACCCTCTGGTGCTTTCAACACAACCTGCATTTAACATATTTTAAAACTTTTCTCCAAATTCCCTCTTTCAGATGTGAGTTCTGGGAGCTCTATGGACTGGGCCTACAAAAACGGCATCCCCTATGCCTTTGCCTTTGAGCTGCGTGACACCGGCCATTTTGGATTTTTACTTCCTGAGTCACTGATCAAGCCAACCTGCACAGAGACCATGCTTGCAGTTAAAACTATAACTCTTCATTTGCTGAAGAAATGTCACTGAGAGCTATTTCTAGGAGCTGTGAATGAGGGCTTTACTCCCCAAGTGATGATGCTTTTCAGTGTGTTCAGCTGCCACTCTAAGCTTGGCCACTTCAATATTATGGAAGCTAATGGGAAATATGGTGGTGTTTCTACTAGGTCTGCTTGGTGGAAAATCAAAAATATCATTTAATATCTACTCTACAAAAGTCCATGAAGTTGATATACTAACTGAGTTACCAGTTTGGAGTAAAATAGTCTGTTCTTTTCGCAATAAAGCTTTGATTCTGTAACTCCAGCTGGGCAGGCCCAGGTCCACATGCAGGTGCCTGAAGTAAAACTCCACTTCCAACCATTCCCTGGCCGTACTCCTTTCCCTAGAAGGAAGAATTCCCTTAGTGGTGAGTCTCTCGAATCAAGGGATAAAGTTTACATTTGGGTATATGTACTCTGTGACACACAGGCCCGTGTCTAATGGCAGTAAATGACATATATTGCAGCTGGCCATGCTGCAAGTGTCAACGTGGCTTTGTTCTGCACGTATACAGATATATGTATATGCACTTTTGTTATTATTTTTTTGTCATATAATGGAAAAATTTGACCCAAGGTTTCCTTTCACTGTTCAGAGAAACCTATTTTCAAATGTATATATTGGGGGGAGGGGGGAGTCAAGATCAACATATTGCTTTTGAGAAACATAACTTTCCTAGAGCTGTGTAAGATTGATAATAAAATATTATTGAGACATTCAATACTCTGCTTTATGGAGAGACCAGAACTGACAAAGCAACTTGCCTTGACTTGGGACTTGGAAACAGGGGGTCACCTGGTGCATCTGGGTTCTGCTCTAGTCAGCATCTGCCCGTTCCCACCAGCTGAAGATTTAGCCTTAAAGTGTAATTAACTGATGTTTTATTTATCGGCATTCTTGCAGTGAGTTCTGTAGCTCTATGGCTGCATGGCTGTTCTTCTTGGAAGGCGTATTTTTTGCATGTTTTAAAGGAATTAATAATACATTCTTAAGTGAGATGGAGGTGAAAGCAGCAGAAGCTTTACAGCTGAAATACAGTGAACAAGCACCGTGTTTGAAAGAATAATAATGAAAACACAGAGAATATAACAACTTGTTGAGGGTTTTTTTTGGTACTTTTAAAATAGTATTTTTTGATTTTATTATATCTGCAAAAGCATATATTTTACTTTATTAATTTTGAGTTTAATCTTATGCCATACCATGTTAAATAAAACATATTTGTTAATAAAATCATCAAAGGCTTTTGAAGTATTCTTGATATTTCATTTAATTGTTAAAGCTTTAGTTCAAGGATGTGACAATTTCACCTATGTGGAAAATATTATTGACACCAGTAATAGGTGTGATATTTTAAAAAGCCTACATCTTCTCTAAATAAGTACCTGAACCTAGCAAATGGGCAATCTTGATGAGGTATTAGGAAACCCTGTATTTAATTAAGAATACCGTTGTCTTCAGGATTGCAAAAGGCAACCAGTGAACAAAGAGGACAGAATTGCATTCTATTCATTTAATATTTTGTTATTAAAAAATATTCATTTGAATCAAGCTTTCTGAAAGCTTGTTCGGAATTGATTAGTTCAGACTTGTTTGAGTAATACAAGTTTCTATTCTGGTTTAATAAAAATCAAGGGGACAGAAGCTCTCAAAATACCTATCCACTAGTCATTTCCAATTGCTTATGACCATAGCCATTAAATAATTTGAAGACAACAATAACTATCTTTTGCTATACACAGATTCTTGACCAGCAGTCTTGACAGTGGTGTAAATTAAATATAATCACCAATGGTTGTGAGTTATTCTGGAATTAGGCGACAAGATGGAACTAATAGAAGGAGACAAGAGACTGAAGTGAAGGACAGAAGGCATGAAAGATGCCTAATCAGCATGAGGCAAATTTACCTCTGAGTTGCTACAGTAAAAACCTCTACAAGTATGGGTCAGGAGAAACCAGATTCAGATGTGATGGTTTTACTCCTGCTTGTAATCCAACAGTTTGTCACAGGAAACATTTCAGCTTTATTTTCATACCATCATATCTCCCCTCGTACTGAAAAGTAACCGAACTCTTGGAGCAAGAAAGGAAAAAAAAAGAGACCAAAGCCCTCTTTCAAGTCCTCTTAGGTCCTTATTGAAAGGACCTAAGATTGTAGATCTAGTTGATCTTCTTGGACAGGAATAATTGCAAGTATTCTTACATTTATCTAAGAAGCTTTGACATTTAAAAGTGCTTGATATCAAAACGAGTCCATGAATATAGCTACCTCCTGGCACCTGGATGGACTCAGCCTGAATACTATGTATTATGTGCAACTGAAAACTGTGACCTGAGTTTTGAAGTCCTGTGCAGGGTAATTTGTTGCCCCATAGCTGAACATGGGTGTAAACAGCCTCTGAGTACCCTAATGTCAGGGTCGCTAAAGCTGATCAGAAAGACAGTCACTAGAAAAGAATAAACCCCATTTCCCGAATTAAGAATTTGTAAGACAATTTATCAGCAAGAACAATTCTAAACAGAGTCTTTACCCTAAGGAAAGAACTACCTGAAATCAGCTCACTGGATATAGAACGACAGCCTTTGTGACTTACACATGTTACTTCTCTGAACAGCTCTTTTTTATCTCCATAATTGCTTATTTCTCTTCCCTTTGTTCCTCTTTTCAGAGGCTTTATTGCCTGCAGGACAACAGAATCAATAACGGATTTTGAGAAAAGTTAATTTATTTTATGATCATAAGTAGAGTTTATCATTCAACACAATAAAAAGTACATGAACAGCAAAACACTGGTTATTAACCCAACAGTCAAAATCACATATATGATTATGTGAAATCCAGGAGTTACACTTCCATTGATTTTTAATAGAATAATTATAACTGCGTCTGTATCTTGGAAAAAGTATTCAGACAAGGTTTTGTGAACATCTGTCCTTCTTTTTGATAGCTTCTAATTTTAAAACAAATGCCTGAGATTAATTCATGGGAAGGAAACAGGCCTGTATCTCTGCAATTCACCCTTCCCAAAAACAACAAAAAAAAACCAAATGAAAACTTATTCCAAAGATATTTCCAAAGATTCCAAATAACTTAGAAACATCATTAATAACTTCGTTAAAATTTGATCTTTATAGGTCAAAAAGGATATTGAGTTTGGTTGCAAAATTTGAAGAGCACAGCTGATGAGTGAAGATCGTGAAGATCCCCATGTTTTTTTCAGCAGTTGCTTCAGAAAGGCCAAAGTATCTGGTCACTCATGTAACAGGTAAAGCCTATGGAAAAACGCAATTCTTCTTTGAAATTTCTTTTTTGGAATTTGAATAGAAACAGTGCAAACGACCTTGAATGCCACCATGCGTTCACTGTGAAACCTCCAGTGCCAGTCCTCTTCTCTCTAATCAGCTGTGGTGGCCAGATTGCGCTGCCTACACAAGGAGACTGCACAAAATAACTGCTTATTGAAAAGACTGCATCTAATTCTTAAGGTTAAGAAGAAAGCACTATATTTCCTACCCAAACCTAGTTACTGTTTATTATTCTAGTTTATTCATGTTAAACAATCCCTTCCCTTTTTATATTTACATTCAATTTAATGGTACCACTCAAAGAATATTTGTTAGCATGAGTAGAGCAGGTAACAAGTGGTAGGACAAGAGGAGATGGTCTCAAGTTGTGCCAGGGGAAGGTTCAGATTGGATATTAGGAACAATTTTTATACCAAAAGGGTTATTAAGCATTGGAAACAGGCTGCCCAGGGAAGTGGTGGAATTGTCATCCCTGGAGTTATTTAAAAGACGGGTAGACGTCGTGCTCAGAGATATGATTTACTGGTGATTTTGTCAGCATTAGGTTGATGGTTGCACTCGATGGTCTGAAAGATCTCTTCCAACCCAGGCAGTTCTATGATTCTATGATTTACTTATGTGATTATAAGTCAGATGATATTCATGCAGTTCTTAAGTGATGGCTAAACACCAGAACAATATCTCAGATGTGTAGGGATACAACTACTCCTCTGCTGTAGAAAACAGGACAAGAGAACAGAAATCCAAATAAATTACAGAGAGAGTTTTTAAATATAAACCCCATGACATTAGGTATACTTCTTCCAAAGATGTTTTTAAATGCTCACCGCAAAAAAAAAAAATTTCTGAGTTGTAAACTTAAAAATCTTCTGCCCACTGAAAACGGAGACCATTTGGCATGTTTAATGTACCCTGATTCCCGTACTCATCCAGGCTAAGAAACCAAGGGCCAGAGAGCTGTAAGCGCTTCCTCCTTCAGCCGCGTAGGAGGAAAGCTGGGTGTGGAGAGAGCTGCCTTCTGGCTGATGGCAGCGATGAGGCTTTCAAGCCTCGTCAGCAGCCTGGAGCCAGGAGCACTGATGCTGCTGGCGGGTCTGTCTTGGACTGAGGTGAACTATTCCTGGGTCGTTTTCGGAGTCCCCGGCTTGAACGCGCCTGTCGCCCCAAGCTGGGCGAGCAGCTGTCAGAAACTCCCAGCCTCGGGCTGTGTGTGGTGTCAAAAGGGCTTGCCTTAACCCCAAGGTCTTCTGATAGCATCTGCAGATGTGGGATAACCAAAGTCAGTGTCTGGGATAACCAGAGCTCACCAGTGTGGTGAGCTAATGCTCCTTAGCAAATGATGTTTGGGGCGAGGACGTTCAGAATAGATGAATTTTTAGCCCCCAAAATGCTCGTCCTTGCCTGGCAGGCAGGACCGGTCAAGCAGAAAGTCTTGGCTGTCTCCACTTGCAGATCCTTTCCAGCCCTTCCCCTGAGAGACCAGTCAGGCACGGCAGGGCTTGCCCTTGGATTTTAGACATCAGGGAATGCACTCATAAATAATAGATTCAAACGTTAATTAAAAAAAAAAAATTAAAATCTGCCACTGTCCCCCAGCCCTGCAGAAAGCACACTTCGCCAGCGACAAAGAAAATCCATCCCTTGCCATAAAGAGATGGGGTAATCTATTTTATCCATCCTGACTGCCCTGAGAGCCCGGCCACCTTAGCACTGTTTGGCGTTATTGAAAAAGACACACGGCAGAAGAGCCCATAACAATGAAATATTTTAATCTGCCCCCAGGCCTGTGGGAGCACAGACTTTATCTCGTGTAATAGATAACCGCTTCTGAAATAAATACCGTGGTACGACTGCGAGCAGGTGTTTTAATCTTTCATGCCGACTACTACGTGTGAGGCCATTCCTCTGCACACCAGAATGGCTCGATGCTGGGAGAGCTGTCTCCTTTTTTAACTAAATACTGATCCCTTTACTTTTTATTTTACCAGTTCTGAGCAGAATATCAAGTTAGGTCTGACGATATATATATATATATATATATATATATATATATATAAAAGAGTTTGAGAAAGTTTCATTTTACAACAGAATGTTCAATTTTCTTGAAAATAATGCATGTTAAAATCACAGCCAGAGTTTTCAGCTGGCTTATTGTTTTTGGCATGTCATAAATGAAAAAAACCAACAGCATAGCAGCCTGAAAAGCAGAGCACACATGACTGATGTACTTACTGTTTCATTTCCCTTGTTTCACTTCGTTTCTCAATTGAGAAAATCTGAGTTGATTGGGCTCAACTGAAGGAGTGCAGTCAAAAAAGCTGAGTGTAAAGGGTTCTTCTGTGTTTAATGAGATATAAATAGCTACTTTAAAAAAAAAAACAAACCACAAAACAACCCAACTTGTTATATTTTAAGTTCTTTATAAAGACTAATCACCTTACTGTGTTTGAATGAAATCATCGCATTCACAGATCTTAGCATGGTTTGGAATGGCCTATTGTTATTTTCCTGTGAGCCAGACAGTTTTTGCAAGGGTTAAATGAGTGAAACACCTGCTTAGTGTGGCAGGAGAACCAGAGCTGCTCGTTGGCCCTGTTAGCACAAAATCTGTCAAAAAGGCGAAATACGTTTGAGTCTTATCTAACAGGATAAATTTGCTCTGTCGTGCTGCCTGCGCCTCCATTGCTCTTCCTCCATTTTGGGGGGGGGGGGGGGGGGGTAAATTTAAAATNNGGGGGGGGGGGGGGGGGGGGCGGGGGGGGGGGTGGGGGGCGGGGGGGGGGGGGGGGGGGGGGGGGGGGGGGGGGGGGGGGGGGGGGGGGGGGGGGGGGGGGGGGGGGGGGGGGGGGGGCTAAATTTAACATGGCGAACCTGTTAAAATGTGTAAACTTCCCCGCGTACCTACGCAGACCCGTTCGCACACACACAAACAGGGTGTCTGTCTGTCTGTCTGCACAACCTGTGCTGCGTGGTGGCTGTTTTCATCACGGTGTCGCTGCGGCTCTTGGCAGCCGCCGGGGGCTGCTGATAGCAGGCAGCATGTGTTTGGTGTCCCTCCTCGGCCTGCTGTGGAGCGCAGGCAAGTTTGAGCTCGTTTGGCCAGTTCCCTACGAGCCCCGGCGCCATTTCGCTGTGTTACGGTGTGAGGAACCTTTAAGATCATCGAGTCCAACCATCAACCTAAGTCTGATAAAAATCCATCACTAAACCATGTCACTAAACACTATGTCCACCCGTCTTTTAAATATCTCCAGGGATGGTGCCTCAACCACTTCCCTGGGCAGCCCATTCCAAGGCTTAATAACCATTTCAGGGTAAAAATTGTTCCTAATCTCCAATCTGAACCTCCCCTGGTACAACTTGAGGCCATTTCCTCTTATCCCATGGCCTGGTCCTTGAGAGAAGAGACTGACCCCCACCTCTCTATAAGCTTCTTTCACAGATTTCATAGAGTAAGACTAAATAATTAACATTAATAATTGCTAAAGAAACAATATTGACCCTGATACTAATATAAAATACACAAGGATTATACCCAGCCCATCTCTCAGCAGGATGCTGTCAGATACTGCAAGCACTGTGGCTTCAGAAGGGAAGGCCTCAGGGGTCCAGCACTGGGGGGTGGGAAGAGTTCTCAGGATCGCAGACATCAAGGAATAGAGAGAACTTCTCAGCAAACTGTCTAATTTATATTGAATGTGACATTCATGCTATGAAATAATTCTCTTGGCAGCTTGGGTCAAGTGCCTGGGTCTCACCTCTCCTTATCCCCACACCTAGCAAGGCTCAAAAACACCGAGACCTTGAAACCCGCACACCATAGCTGGCTAAAAAGTAAATATTTTCACAAATTCAGAGACTAAGAGTCTTCTAGAAATGTGATTTTCACAAGCATTAGAAGATAACTTACTGAAAAGTAAAATTCCTGAAAGAGAAATTTACCCTCTGGCGCTCAAACCTTCATGCATGGGACCGTAGGGAGCTCAGAGGTCAGGTTTTGCTATTGGGAGCACTTCGGGCAGAGGCTGGAAGAAGGTGTTACACCCTCATCTCCCAATGCAGATGGCATCCCTGAGAGCCTTCATTGACTTATGGGTTATGAAAAAGGCCCTATACCATTGCCCAGAGTGACCAAAGGGCTGTCTAACGGTGTTTCTGTGAAGTCTGGAAACACTAGGGAGACCACTGGAGAGCTTCCAGGCCCATACCAGCTACCGGCAGCACTCCTTTAGCCCATGAACAATTCTTCCATACATGAGTCATTTGCAAGAATACATTTGTAAAACAATAATTTCAGAGAAAAAACCCACCTTTTTCTTACATATTTTAAAGTTGAAACAGGTCCAGCAGAGGACAACAAATATGATCAGAGGGCTGGAGCACCTCTGCTGTAAGGACAGGCTGAGAGAGTTTTTTTCTCCTTAGCCTGGAGAAGAGAAGGCTCCAGGGAGACCTTAGTGCCTCTTCCAGTCCCTAAAGGGGCTCCAGGAGAGATAGGGAGGGACTCTGGATCAGGGAGTGGAGCCATAGGACAAGGAGGAAAGGTTTTACACAGAAAGAGGCGAGATTGAGATGAGATCTCAGAAATTCTTTGCTGTGAGGGTGGTGAGAGCCTGGAAGAGGTTGCCCAGAGAAGCTGTGGCTGCCCCATCCCTGGAGGGGTTCAAGGCCAGGCTGGATGGGGCTTGGAGCAACCTGGTCTGGTGGGAGGTGTCTCTGCCCAATGGCAGGGGGGTTGGAACTTGATGGTCTTTAAAGTCCCTTCCAACCTGAACCTTTCTATGATTCTATGAATGACTTTCTATTAAGACTATTGTGATTATTTTAATGAGTTCTCTTTTCCAAGAAATAAAGCCTCTTTTCTAAGACGTTAAGGTAGAAATATAACCTGAAGTTCCTGTCATCCTGCAGGCTGTTTAGGGGATCAGTGGATGCAGTCCACAAGCTGTCAAACACACACCTACCAATGCTGCGGATAATAAGTGCAACCTTCAGGAGATGTCTCAGCACAGACCTCGCAGCAAATGTGTCTGAAGAAGGGGGTACTCTTCAGAGAGCAGTTTTGACACAGATTGGGTAAAGTATGTTGGGAAACTCATCTATATCTCTTTCCTCTTGAGCTGAGAGTAGGAGCATCACATTTCAACAGCTGTCAGGACCACACTTTTCAAAAAAAAACAAAACCACAAAAGCAAACAAACAAAAAATCCACATCAAAGTCTGTGTCGGACTTCTAACAGAGAAAGGAAGGTCTCATTATTTCTTAAAAATTCTTTTTTGGATTCAGTGACTTCCATTCCACTGAAAACTGTTTGTATATACAAACAGTTTGTATGTACAGGAGGAAAAAATAATCCTGGGAGACAAATGATTTATTGAAAGTTTTATCCAAAACCATACTAAGTACAGTATGTATAATCTTCATACTCTAATTCTGAACACTCAGAGCAAAGGTGGAACATTTGGAGCATGTTTTCCATTTTCACTCAGTATCAGGCCTAAAAATAAAGGCAAAGGACAGAAGTTTAACATGGAGTAGAGGAAAAACTACAAATTAAATAGCAAGACTCTAGGACCCAAGAACAGCAGAGACTAGTATTAAAAAGGCATTTTTATTTTTAACCAGGGATAAAATCACTGAAGCACCAATAGTTAAGGGAGATGAAAGGAAATAATGTTGAATAATGTTAATGTGTTGAATAATTAGAGGACTGCTGGGTCAGATGGCCTACTGGGAGAGCGAACGGCTATCTGTGACTAACCAGCAGTTGGAAGAACAAAAGCTAGGAAAAAAGTGGCAAACAAGCAAAGACTAATCATTCTAGATTGAATGACACTCGGTGAGAAGTATAAAAATACCTTCATCCTAAGTAAGTAGGATGAAGTAAACAGATACTGTTGTGATTATTTCTAAAAGTAACAAGCAGGGAAGACTAGAGGGACACTAAAATCAACAGAATCACTTCTCCATTCGTCTGATGGTGTCAAACCCCACAACCAAGCTTCTCCTACCTAAAAAATTACCTGCTTTTGGAGTACTCCCATGGGGACGATGTTAATTACTATTCAGGAACCCTACGACATGATCAGGTTTTAGTGCATGGGGATATTACTAAAGAGGTAAAGGTATCTAGTAATGCTTACTACCTTCCCTGGCAATTCCTGTGTTTCCCACTCCATGGAACCTGGCACTTTATCTCCACCTCTCCAGCTGTACATGTGCATGAAGCCTAACACAGCAAAGCCAGATCAGTATCTGCTACATGAAGAAACAGAGCAGCAGACTCCATACAAGAGGAAGCAGAAGTCATCTGTGTTACTTTTGGGCCATATTTCCACAAGGGAACATGTGTTAAGTGTAAAAAAGCACCACGTATCTGCTGTAAGGTGCTGCAGACCAAAAGGTATAGAGGGTTAAGATTAGCTTCCTTTACAGAAAGCTTAATTTGTCATTAAATTCACCAAAATATTGACCCCATTGCACAGTAGAAGTGCATTTCTTCTTCCACTTTTCATTAGACATCCGCAATGCCAGGCAATGATGATTTTTCTCTCTTCTTCTGCATTGCAATGCATTTTCATAAGTTCACAGCTTTTCCAGAAGAGATTGATGGCGTCGCCGAAAATATTGGTTGCGGCACCACCAGTACATAGTATGAAATGAAAGACATGCAATAAATTCCAAGCAAAAAGCAGCACTGGAACGCGGGAGATGAGGCTTATACGGGAACGTTTCCAAGGAAGGCTCTTAAGCTTCACCAAGTCTTGACAAGGTGTATCTCTGTAAACCACACTTCATGCTCAAATTCACTGGAGCACAGAAGTCAAGGCTGCAGTGAAAGGGAAAACTACTGGGTATGTATTGTTTTACTTGTCATTCAGGGTGGGAAATCATTTTAACGCGGCCAGTGTCAGTCTATTTGCCTAGTATATATCTTTTTTTTAAAAAAAAGGAACAGTAAATAAATAATAATCTTTAAGCTCTTCAAATTTCTTTGTTATACGAAAAGAGTATTACTTATCAAGGCTCACACACATTAATCACAAACCTCTCCCCGTTTTCCCTTCGGTGTTCCCTGACAATTCTATACACCACGGTGAAAAAGATCCGAATCTTGAACAGCCCATTCACTATTATTCAGCGTATTGACAACAACTGCCAATAATCCTACAGCCAAAAGCATTACTTGAGATTTCTGAGATATCCCAGTAAATCCTCTCATTCTTTCATGGCTGGAAAAAAACCAGGCAGCCCTTGTACCTCCTCCTGGGGGACAGTAATGCAGGGTACTAATGAACAAGGAGGCGTTAAAAGTCACCAGCTTACTGATGTTTTCCCTGTATCCGTCCCCTGGGCTGGCAGGCCTCAACTGTCACCTGCCTGGGAGAAGAATTTCACAGTTCTCCTGCTCCAGAGGTGGGATTTAACTCACTTGACTTCAACTATATGAAAGCTACTCATCTAAACTAAATTGACTTCGTTTCCTGTGTAGTCAGTAGAGGAAAATAAAGGATGTTGAGGATGACAGGTCACATCTATCTTAGGCTCGGTACCTTCGTTACTGCGTGAGTAACTCATTAGTCTTTTTGCACAGCAAAAGCTCAGATGACATCCTAGCCGAGGTGCCTAGCTTTTATAACTGTTAAAATTAATTAAGACAAATTCCACCCTAGGATGAGACATATCCTTTAATGACCAGTACATCACCCATGCTTACATACCAGTTCTGGCTGAATTTGGATGCCTGAAGTTCTTTCTCTCAGGGTTGCCCCTGGCACATGGGACATGCAGGGAACAAACAGCCTTCCTAAACATAAATGTTATTTATTTTAGCTGTAAGTATTTGTCTTATAGAAAATAACGTACACATAATCAGCAAACTGGCTACATATACTTCTGGCACGTAACTTCAACTGTAATTCAAGGAGATCTAATTTCTTCAGCCACCACAAGCGACGCCTGGTGTCTTTCAGGTGCTGTGGACCATGAACACTTCTCCCTTTCTGTCCCTCTCTCTCATGTCTCTTTTAATCCCAGCAGTTTCTACATTCACATTTCATTTCTTGTTCTTGTAGTTTGCTGGAGAGGGAGCCAAAAAATGTAAGAGCCCTCATTAATAACAATTAGCTGTCTAACTTTGAGTTAGCTGCTTGATGCGTTCTTTTTCTTCTTTGTTCCAGCACTGATTTTTACAAGTTGAACAAATGATACCGTAGAGCACTCAGAAAATACCAAAGACACACAGCACATCAGTACAAGAATAACCAAGCAATGTAAAGTATTCAAAATCTATCACAGGGCAATTCTGTCACTGAAAATAGCAAATTCCAGGGTTGGTGAGACCCTGTGGATTTTACCCCAGCAGCTGACTGGCTGCCAGCTGCCTGCTAAATCCATAGGAGAAACCCCTTTAAGCAATCAGTCTCCTCTGTTAATTATCTTTTTCCTGCTTCTAGCAGGCATTATGCAGTATTTAAAGGCTACTGAGTTTAAAGTACCCCATACATTTAAATGGAAAAAGTTATCTTATTCTTATAAGAATGTATAAGAACTTCATGTTTGATCAGTAATTGAGGCCAGTAAACAAATATTCAAAGTGAGCTATAACCTCTTCAGGCTCCCACTGCAGAAACCAATCTTGTTCCTATAAAAGCCGTTATCTTCATTAGAGGGAAAAACCATTCTGAGCTTTCTATGAGCAGGAAAAACAAAACACAGACATAGCTTCATGGTAAAACATTTATTAGAACTGTGTGAGTGAACTAAATGCTTTCTAGTAAATGGCATAGTAAAAATAACCTCAGAAATTATGCATAGAAATAGGGACTACAGATTTCTGTGTCTTTTTTTTTTTTTAAATAAATGAATGTTTGCAATTATTGCAACAACATTTAGGTTTGCAGATACAGCAGAATGTTTTAATACTGCGTTTCACACGGTGACCACACTTCCAAATGTGCACAGATATGCAAAGCCCAGTTATAAGACAGTGTTGTTACCTTTTGGATTGTTGAAACAGAGCCCAGTCAGCTTCCACAGAGGGCTCACACCTATTTTGAAGGACACAACCTCATTCTTATATGGTACGCTGTGAATTTAAAGTCAATTTGGATTTTAATCTTCTACAGTTCACCTAGCACTACAATGAAAAGAAGTGAAACCATTAATTTAAACCTCCACACACTTGGGGAAAATTCTGGTGAGGTCTCCCATTTTGTGACACAAATGCCACAAATTGTTATTTTAACAATATGCACCATTGTCCACCCTCCTCTGCATATTTCTCCATGGACTATTATGCCTTAAGATTAAGGAAGCTGTCTTGCAGGTGGCATACGTACTTCTGCACCAAGAAAAGGCAAAAAAAATTCCAGTTGAAATTCTCATGCTGGTTTCTAAGTAGCCAGATTTGGGTTGACCTCATCCAAGTGAGAGAGCTTATTGCCTGCACATTCCGTGTTGAAATAAATGTGCCATATTGTTTCCTTCTTACACCTGCGTTTGTGCCGTTTACGTGCGATATCCCACGTCTTAGTTCCGTTCAGAAACGGTGAGCAAAGGGAAAGCAATGTGCTGGCAAGAGTTCAGTCCAAGAAAAGTTAATGAAGAACAAATTAATGAACAGAAGTGGTTTGTTGAGTGAGGAGGACACCTGTGCCTCCTCCCATCCACTCAAAATGAAACCAATTCACGTTCCACTGCCATAACCCGCTATTAAATTCATGTAAGTATGACAGCTTTTATCGCAAAATGTATCTAGTGTTAGCAAGTTTGGTCCAAGCAGGTATAAAAGGCCATAAAAATGATCATTATTGTTTACTTGCATCATTATGTATCTATTCTAAGGGCCCTGCACAAAGCCTCCTCTTTCCAGACCCGGCATTTAAGCAAAGGTTGCAGTGCTGGTGAACACAGCTTAACCTCAAATCACATTCATTGGGAACCGAGAAGGGAAACAGTCACAAAAACCAGCAATGGCTCAGGGATTTGGAGGACCTTGGCCCTGTGGAATTACCTGCCGCATGTCTCACAACTATGATAAATGAGGTTCCTACCAGCCCAACAACATCTGTTTGCTTGGCCTTCTCAGCCACAAACAATTACAAATCACACCTCAACAATCTCGCCAGTGGCACAGCAACATTTTCTGGTACCCACTGTCCCTGCTCCTGGATGAGGAGAACTAAAAATTATAAAACTTTTAGCCAGAAACAGAACACAACACACACTTTCAGATATCAAACCTATACACTCCAGGTCTGCCTGACTCTGAACCCCGACAGCAGCAGCTCTGAATGTCAGGAGAAACCATCCGTCCTACGTGCTGTGAACCAGTCAGTCCAGTTTTTAATGATCCAGATGGACCGTCAGCTCTGACACCAGACTTGAAAGTAGAAACATCTTGGAAGCCTAATCAAAGCTCTCGTAGGTATTGCAAAATGTCTTGTAAAGCCATTTGTGTGAATACACATCTAGTAAATACTTAGTGAGTTAATTGAGATACTAGAATGAATCGCTACAGTGCTTCTTTAATGTCTTTCTTCAAGGCAAGAATAACCATAACTCCTATTCCATTTTATCTTTCTAGTTATTCATATTCAAAATCTTTCACTCCTGCCACAAAGCCCACAGTTTATAATGTATATGCTGAAATACCAGTTATTGCATTTTTGACAGGAAATAACCCACTGCAGTTGCCGGAGGAAACAATCACGCAGATTCAAAGATCACTTCATGGCAGTTCAAAGAGGTTATTGCTGCAGTTTCATTGCTTCTCACCTTAATTCACATGACTTTTATGACCTCTCTCTCTAAGCTTTTCAACACGGATATTAAAATACTTGGAAACCATCCTTGTTATTCATTTGACTTACCCTACCCACAGATTAAAGGGATATTTTTCTCCAGCTGAATTCCATTCAACTTCTTCTCGGATCCTTTTCATTTTCAAACCTTCTTTTGTTACTATCAGCTTATTGAAAGAGATCTGCATAAACCTTTGAAAATGCACAAGCTCTAAAGCGACACGCTGAATTCACCTCAGATCAAGGGCAAGGGAGTCATCCGGCCTGTAAAGAAATAGGTTAAAACTAACACTTCATGCTCCCAATATCTAGGCTTTTTAATGCCTAATCCGTAAGACAACACAGCGTGCATTATGCTGGTCATGTCACATCGGTTACAAAGACCCACAGGAGTCTGAAGCTAGGGTTTAAAGGTAGGAAAGTCATAGTTTTCAGTAAATTTGGTACCTTTCTAATTTGTTACAAGTCAGACTTTGGCCATTGAAAAAAAAAAGCTGACCTTTTGATCCCTCAGCTTTTATACCTAGCATGGGGCAGATGGGATGGAATACCCCTGTTGGTCAGTTTGGGGTCAGGTGGGACCCCTCTATGCTTTTTCCATTTTCAACCCTCCAACGGGGCAAATAACAAAGCTGGCTGCCCTTGGTTGTTATAGCAACAAGTATAAGCAAGGGCCTCTCTGCGTACCCTTCCTTGGCACAAAGTACAAACTATTGGCCTTATCACTCTTGAGACCGAGCAATTTTCTCCACAATATGCTGTGAATTTCAGAGAGCTAGAAGAGGCCTAGCTAAGATGTAAAATTACTGAACAGAAAGTTGGTTCTGTTTTACCTCAAACCGAGACAAAACTAGAGATTAAGAATTTGGGATAAACTTACAAATGATGGTAGTCCTTCCTATTACAGGTGTTTAGGGACATAACTAATTAACCAGGCTCACAGCCACAGAAAAATCTAGGAAAGCCATAATAGCAGGGAGAGCACACCCAAGAAAGAGGGCAATCATGTTGTGGCTGGCCCCTTTCAACAGTTTCTCCTTAAAAATCCAGTATAGTTCCTTAGCAATTTTATCTGCTGGAGCTGGCTAGCAGAAGCAATACATCAGCGGACCTTATTGCTACCTTTGCCGTACACCTCCATATGTCTTCTTTTGCAGTGCAAGGCTCTCAGGAAATTGCCAGAACTTTGTATTCTTGGTACACATACACAGGAATATTTGCAGTTATGAAGGGGTCTATACCGGCTTGGACTTACCTCTGCATTTGCAGATGTGCTATTCATTTCTGTGTTCCCCAAAAGAAACACTCCGACTTTTCTCAAACAGGGTTATCTCAGAAAATCACCTTCTCAAACAGTTATGGCTGATAAATCCATTACCAGGTCCTCGAGTTCGAAAAACTACTAAAGAAACTTTAAAAAAGAACCCTATATAACCAATTTCCTCCTGTCTTTAAGATGGATACTCGTATTCTGTCTTCATTCACAGTATTAGGGAATGATATGTTGAGGTGCCATGGAAGCTGGGAATTGAATTATTCACCTATTAGCAGGAGCAAAATGCTGAAGAAAGAAGTTGTTGAAAACTCCTGTAGGTAGGCTAGAAGAAAACATACTCCCACAGAAAAAGTCCCAGCCAAAAGGGATCCCATTCCAGCAAATGCAATGGGATAAGTTTCCAGCAGATAAATACAAGCTACAGCCAGGAATGTTTGATATCCTCCACAGCTCCCACCCACAATTCAAAGCTTATTGCACCAACCACAAGTGGTGGGTTTTTTTTATTCACTGCTATCTAGCATTTTTCCTACAGCTGTCATAAATTGATAAATATCATGCTTTACTAGGAGTATGTAAACTTGCTTAACGGTAGTATGGAGAATGGATTTCAGTACAGCAAATGCCTGCACTTTTTAGCTTTAAGGAATAAATTTGTCACCTTGCAAGAGCCTCCTCAGTGTGGTGGATGTTTATGTCATTATTGGTCACTCTGGGGTGTCATACGCTTTTGTACAAATGTTTGGAAGCAACCTAGGAATTATCTATTGATTAATATTCCCTGTGCTAATAAACATTTGCTTTTTGATCTTTCAGGGCAGCAGTGGATGTACTGCAGCCTGTTTCAGCCTCTTAGAATACTCACTCTGTGAACAAACCATGAACTCTTCATTTTGGCTCCTGAATTTATCTTAAAAACACCACAATTTTTAAAAATATTATAGTACATTTACATTTATAGTGAGCGTTCCTCTTAGAGTTTGGGATCCTTTGCATAAGGGAACACAGTGGATATTTTAAATTAGACTTCCCTTGTTTTAACAAGGGTGGCAGGACTCCCCAAAGGGACAGAGAGAAATGCCTTCTTTGTACTTCAGAATTACATGACCCAGCACCACCAGCAGAGCCGTTAAATCTTCTGCATTCGGTACAAGACTTGGAAACTCAGAACAGAATCACAGCTTCTCTCCTGTTCCAGGTTCCCATCTGCCAGATCCATCTGGACCCTGATCCATCACGCGCTGATTATCCGCATCTGGTAGAGGAAAAGGGAACAGGAGCGAGTGGAAAGTACGAGCTGCAGCTAAAGAAGGTGCCAAAAAGTGAGCCACCATAATTAAAGGCACTAATAGACTGGTCCCATCTCTTGACCTATCCATCCTACATACGGGGTCCCATACAGGGATGGGGCTGAGCAGTCTCTTGCTCAATGAAAACACTGAAGAAAATTTATATTAAAATAAAAAAAGGAGTACACAATACTTTAAATTGGCATAAACTGGTAACTGTTGGCAAAAAATGCAAGCCTGCCCTCTTCTTGCCTGTTCTTGTGTTCCTGTCCTTGTGTTATCCCCTCCCTTGAGCTAACACAAACATTGGTGAGCTTGCCTGATGAATCAGGAAATGGAATATATCTAGATTAAAAATCCTCTGTTTTTCGTCAGGTTAGTTTCAGCCTAATTAAATTCTGAATATAATTCAGCCCATAACTCAGGGCATGACAGTGTAAATGCTTGTGCTGACCAAAGGAAGCAAGAAACATACATAGGCAAGAGCAGGAAGAAGGATTGCTTCTTTCAGTGGCAGGTCTGTCTTATTCTAACTTAGAGTGACCACAGTCTAACTATTAGTGTGCTGTTTCAAAGCTCATCCAGATGATTTAAGAAGACAGTGCCCCCATGCACATGCTCTCCTCATCATCCCTGAGAGCATTTCCCCTCTCCCTTTCTTGGGTGCTTTTCAGCATTTTCACTCAAAACACTACATACAATTGTCAAATGACAACATTTTAAATATATGAACAATATAAAGGGCTCTTGGAATACTCCAATTTCCAACTAACTTGAAAATAAAAAAGTACTAGACAGTAATTTGGGGGGCATTTATCAAATACTTTTTTTTTTTCTTTTTGTGCCGTTTTATGTTTAAACGTAAAGGCTCCAGCGAAGCGGTGAGGCTTTTGGGCTTTAGCACGTACACACCAACAGGTTTCTTTTAGGTTTGTCAGAAAACATTTCTCAGGTTAAGTAGAACAACTATAATATTATTTTGTACCTCTTCAGGACTTCACCAGCAACCAAGTAGGGATCTCTGCGACTCCAAGGGTCACAGGCTTTGGGTCAGCCATTGACTGGTGCCAATTACCAGTAAAGCAGAAATCGGCATGGGACACCAAAACTTTACAGACATTGGAACCTCTGTATGTAACAAGCATTCTGGAATTCTTTGGAAGACACTGCTGTTGTATGACACCAGGATGGCACCATCTGTTCCTTGGGGCTTGGTACTTGGGCCAATTGTCTTCAATATCCTTATCAATGAACTGGAGGAGGGGATCGAGTGCACCCTCAGTAAGTTTGCAGACAACACTGAGTCGGGTGGGAGTGTTGACCTGCTTGAGGGTAGGAAGGCTCTACAGAGGGATGTGGACAGGCTGGATTGATGGCCAAGGCCAACAGGATGAGGTTCAACAAGGCCAAGTGCTGACTTAGTGACGGACTTAACAGTGTTAAGTTAATGGATGGACTAGATAATGGTAAGGATCTTTTCCAACCCAAATGATTCTATGATTCTATCTTTAATTAGGAACTTATTTAAGACAGAAATATTCTAAGCCTTCACTTTTTCTTTCTTGTGAGTTTTTTAATTCACCTGTCAGAGATAAACCCCTAGCTTTTGAAGTAACCAGCAAAAAGCTGAACATGTTCCTAATGGTCTTTAGTCTCTGTAACAAAATCTGCCTTCAAAATACTTCAAGTCCATAAAATTCTTCATAATTGATGATTATTTTAATACATGGCTTCCCTAGTAAATAAAGCTGCTCTAATAACTGTCTCTAATCAAAGAGCTGAGACTAGCATGAAGATGTAGAGAACCAGCTGTGCCAAGCTACAAATTTGGTGAACCAAGCAGCTGTTTGAACCTGAGAACAGAAATTGAAGATTCAAACCACAGGGTAAAAAAAAAAGAAACAACCAAGAAAAAACAAAGTGTAATCTATTTGTATTAGAGCAGGAATGAAAGACATGGAACCGAGTGTCTTTTTGACAGGCCTTTTCCTATTTTACATGTAAAATCACCTTGTGTATAGCATATGAAAACAGACATTAAAAAGAACAAACTGGATAACTGCAGTCCTCAGCGCTCTTTACATACAGATGCGCATTGCCTTCATGAAATTGCAACTGCAAGTCTATTTCTGCCAACAGACTGTGAAAATCAATAGCAAACTCCATTTTCTAGATAACACTTGCAAGCTCTGACTTGGCTAAGGAAACCTGGACTCAGGTGGTTTGTACAAAACTACCAGCAAGAGCTCCTTGGAAACTCTTACTGTTGCCATGTGGTCACTAGTGGGCAGCTTTGAAAGAGCAAAGTCATTTTGAACATCAGAATTTCTGAACTTGCACCTGCCTAGAAAAAAAAAAAATAAAATTGACATTAAAGCAGCAGGCAAAAGGATTTTTCCAAAATAAATTACTCAAAATAATTAAATTATGCTTAGTAATTGTGTTGCTGAAGATGCATTTTTTTCAATACACCAAGCTATGGTAATTAAAAAAAAGGTATTTTATTTCAAGAATCAATGTGCTCAATGTGACTTCTAACTCTCTCACAAAGCCGTTATAAGGCTAAAATCAGATCTAACGTACTTTCAGTATTGATTATCAGGTGGGTAATAAAATAGCCTGCAGGTTCTAACTGACAGTGACTAGAAAAGTCCCTGGCGCAGATCTGGTTGTCTCAGCAAAATACGTGTTTTACTCTTAACAGCCAGGCCTGGTATTCACCTATAGCTTTAGTGGAATTCCCCCCCCACTATCTTCGAGTGCAAGAGCTTGCCCCATCACGTTTTTGCTGTTTATCAGTGAGCCAGAGCGTGAGGAAATGCTCTGCCCAGAGAAGCTGTGGCTGCCCCATCCCTGGAGGNNNNGAGGTGTCCCTGCCCAGGGCAGGGGGGTTGGAACTGGGTGGTCTTGAAGGTCCCTTCCAACTCAAACCACTAATTCTATGAAATTACCCCCCAAAACCAATTTTACAAAACCGTATTAGCAATTTAATAAAACAACAAAAGACAAACGCCACTGTTTATCAATGATGGTTGAATTTTTTTCTTTTTTAATGTTTTGTGGGTGGGTTTTTTGTTTTTTTTTTTAAGATACCGCGGTGAAGACGCGTGGGACGAGTATTCTAAAGGCGGTGGGCGAAGGGGCACCACGAAGGCGTTCCGGCGAACCCCTCACCGCGGAGCAGAAGCAGCGCCGGGGCCTCGGGCGCGGCGGAGGCCGGGACCCGTGAGGGGGGAGCGGGTCCTGAGGGAGCGGCTCCGCGGCGGGTCCTCCCTGCTCCCCGGGGGAGGGCCGCGGGGAGTCCGGTCACCTCCTGCACCCTACATCCTTCCTCCCTGGGCGGCAGAGCTCCGGGGGCTTCTCGTCAGGGGAAGAGAAGGCAGATCACCCCCGGGGGAGCCTCTCGCTCTACCCCCGGCTGAGCCACCCCACGCAGGGGCAGGTGGTGCTTTCCGACGTGAGCCTTCCTCCTCCTCCCAGCGCTGGTGGCCCGGAAGGGAAGCCCTGCCCCCTTCTCCTCAGCCATCTCCCAGGTGGCAGCAGCCATCTCCGTACCTCCCTCTCCGCTGCCTCCCGCGGCTCCGCTCCACCTGTAGCGCGGCGGCGGGGCGGGCAGAAGGCGAGCGGCACCCTCCCTTCTCCCGCCCGCCTCCCTCTCTCTCTCTCTCCCTCCCTCCGCCCGCCCTGCTGGGGCACGGCCGCCGCTTCCTCCCGCTCCGCAGCCGTGCGGCCGCGGCCCTGACGTCGTTTCCTTCCAACATGGCGAGGGCAGGTTGGGGCTGCAGCCGCCGCTGCCACCGCCGTTGCTGCTGCTGCTGTCGCCGCCGCCGCCGCTGCTGCTAATGGAGGCGGGTGCGGGCCGGAGGCGGCTCGGGGACTGAGCGCGTCGCGGGCGCCGTCCGCGCAGACACGCAGCGAGGGGAGAAGGAAGGAAGGAAGGAAGGAGAAGGCTTCGTCCTCCCTCAGCCGCGGGGGTTGGCTGGCGCTGCCGCCCGGGCCCACCCCAGCCTCCCCTTCGGGGGGAGCCTCCGAGCGGGTGTCGAGACGCCGCGGCCCGCCCTCTGAGGGAGCCCTTCCCCCGGCGCCTGCCGCGGCCCGGCCCCGCGGCCTCGCCGCCTGCCCCCGGCCAGCCCTCCCCCGGCGGGAGCGGCCGGTGCCGCGCTCTCCCTTCCCCTCCCTTCACCTCCCCACCCCTCCTCCTCCTCCTCCTCCTCCTCCACTCCCGGCTCGATCGCGCCCATGTATGAAGGGAAGAAGACGAAAAACATGTTCCTGACCCGGGCCCTGGAGAAGATCCTGGCCGACAAGGAGGTGAAGAAGGCGCATCACTCCCAGCTGCGCAAAGCCTGCGAGGTGGCCCTAGGTGAGAGGGGCAGCCCGGGGCGGGAAGGGACGGCCGGCGGGGACTGGGGCGGGGGGCTTTTTCCCCGCTATTGCGCGTTTGTGTTGCGGGGAGGGAGGACAGAGGCGCTTTGGGGCCTTTCCGGGGAGGTGGGGCTGCGGGCTGAGGCGCGGCAGAGGTTTTGGGATGGAGCGGTGGAGGATCGGCGTGAGACCCGGGGGTTGGGTGTGCGGAGAGAAGCCAGAGGCCCGGCCGTCGTCTCGCTGCCGAGCCCCGGGACCGAGGGGGGAGCTTCGCCCCTCACCGAGAGCGGCCCCGCCGCGCACCGCCCCTCGCTGGCAGCGGCGGTGAGGGCGCTGCGGCGCCCGGCGGGCTCTCCTCCTCCTTCTCCACCTCCTCCTCCTCCTCCTCCCCGCTCGCAGGATGAATAGGCAGAGAGAGACGGAGGCTCAGCTGAGCCGAGCTGACCTGGAAGCAGACGGCCGGTGGGGAGGGAGCAGGTGACAGGCAGCGGTAAGGGGAGGAGGGACGGGGGGGGGGGGGGGAGAAGCGGGGGGGGGGGGAGGAGGGGGGGGGGGGGGGGGGGGGGGGGGGGAAGAAGCTGGGGGTGGTGGCGGCGGAGGAAAGCGAGAGACAATGACAGCAGGCCATGTCTGGCGTTTGGTGGCCCTTCGGGGTCGGGACGCTGGCCTCTAGGGAGGAGGGCTAGAGAGAGGGCACAGGAGAGGTGCGAGGGCCTTGTCACTGACGGGGCAACAGCTGATGAGGAAGGGACCTTCCTCGGTGCGTGGCCAGGGGAGATGAGGGAATGTTTGCCTGAGCAGGGTGTTGGGTTTGTGGTCAACCGCTGTGTCAACACCACCTCTTCTAGAAGCGTGAGGGGAAATAAGCAGAATAAGCAGGGCTGGGTGATACCAGGCAGACCTACACCTCCCGTAGCAGGTAGCCGAAAAGGAGAACTTGGGCTTCACAATTCCAGCGTGGTGAATCCAGGCAGGGTTTGAAGCCACGTCGTGAGATATTGACCTTATTTACTGAAAGGCTTCTGGGGAAAGGCCTGCTTTGTTTAAATAATATATAAACGGATTATGCCCCTCCCATTCTTGGTAATTGTTTCTGGTTTTGGAGATAATTATCTTGATTTTTCTGCAGTAATAATGTCTGTTTAAATGGATTTGTTTGAAGAGATGGTATTAAACTGAAACTTGCATGTTTTAAAAATGAACATAAGTAATTTCAAGCCCTCTGTTGTTTTGTTATTCCACTTATTTGTCTTTTATAATACTTTTTTTTTTAAAAAAAAGGCAACAATCCTTTTCTTGTTTTCTTTGTGAAAGATGAATGGAGGTGCAGAAATGGCCGTAGTTCAACTATTTCTTAACAATTCAAGTAGATTGGAAGAAGCATTTCCTTAAATTTCTCATTTATCACTAGAATTATTAATAATAGTAGTACGATTTAGTCAGATGTGATTAAACTGATAGCCCTTTGGCCTTTCCGTTGACTATAGACTGTGTATCCAAGGTAGAAATTAAAGACAGAAATGTTTTCTTATTATTAAACTGAATTTATATCCAGCCTGCCTGACACCCATAGGATTAGGCACTGGTATTAATCTTGTGTTTCTGCTGTACTTTTATTTCACTATCTTGATGTGTCTTAAGTATCATCCAGACCCCTCCAAGCGTGGCTCCGTTGCGTTACGCGGATTATAAAGCAAGCCCTCTAGACTGTACACTCTGCATCTTTTATCTTGTGAACTCATTTTGGGCGAGGAGACCCCCAGGCACACGTCCCAGTGACTTCAGTGCTGCTGAAACCTCCTCCTGTGGATCCGGTGGCGTGGTTGGGGCTTAAATAGGAAAATGATACAGTGTGGGTATAAAAGCCAGTGAAGCAGGAAGGAAGAAATACAAGATTATGTGCATTAGCTAATGTGTATAGAAGAGCTTCATGAACCTGAAAGATACCAGATAGAATGTTAAATGCCATAGAGTCCTGCTGCAATAATTTTTTTTAGATTGTGGCACAATGAAATATAGTTGGTGGCTGCAAATGTAATACGGTCCATTGTCTGGTTTTCTGTATGATAGACTCCTAATTCAAATCTGGCACTGTATAACTCTTGAGTAGAGTAGTGTTCCTGTCTCCTTTTGAAAAGGTTTTTATAGTTAAATATAATCCTTATTTCACATGTGGGACAACTGGGTGTTAAAGCTGAGCTGTGATGTTCATAGCAGAATTGGAAATAGGATGCACGTGGGTTCTTCTCATCTGTTGGAGAATACTCCAACTAGATGCTGCTTTGCCATCTTAAGCAGGGAGTATGTACTTTTTATTCCTGAGAAATTGCTTTCTTCTGTAGAGCAACAACATTGATGATAAAACATTAGAAAAGTAGTAATTCAGAGTTAAGTTCAGGTTGGAGTTAACTCTGGTAAAGTCTAACTCTGGATTTTTAAATGGTTGTTAAATAAAAGGTAGCTTTTACAAGTCATGGCAGTAATTACACATCCTCAAATCAGTATCGTGTTTTTTCAGTCTGAATATTTAATTGATTAATCTTCACTGAAATTATCTGATGTGATACAAAACTCTGTGATTAAGATTTTTTTTTCCAGCTGTAGTAAAGCGTTGCTTACTATGAATATATCAGATATTCTACCTAGTTGTTGTTGCTAATCCATACTCTAT
Source organism: Scolopax mira (assembly GCA_004320125.1). NCBI lineage: Eukaryota > Metazoa > Chordata > Aves > Charadriiformes > Scolopacidae > Scolopax > Scolopax mira. Next base: position 93,980 of record BJBW01000834.1, read on the forward strand.
TTTTTTGTTTCATTTTCTGAGATGTTTTTTCTCTTTTTCCTAACTCCAGCATTTCCATTGGATAAGATGAGCTGCTATTGAAGTATTTCATAAACAAGCAGGCAGTGCCAGAAATGCGGTATTCCTGTACCACAGAGAAACAAATTAAACTGTGCTTTTGGACTGAAGCTGACAATTGGTATTTTAAGAATCTTTGAGAATACCCCTTTGTCATTTAAAATCTCTATATATTTTCTTATAAACCTGTGCATTCCATGAAGATTACACTTCATCTATTTTTGATGTGTGTATTCTGAGAGCGAGAACCCCCACTACGTTCCTGGTACGTGGTACTGTGGAAGTCTGACCTCTGAGCAGGTGTTAAGATGAGGTCCTACTAGCATGATGATTTTTCTGGGCTATTAGAAGATAAGAAAGCAAAATATGAATTAAATATTGCAACCTGAATTATGGATGCTCTTTGGCTTTTAACAGGGATGAAATTAAGCCTGATACGTGTATCCTATGTGTAATGATTCACCAGGTTGTGTCTGGATTAGAAGAGTTGACTCCAAGTTCAATGTATTTTTTCATGCAACATTGTCCTTTCTGAAAGACATTCTCTGTGTGTAGAGATTGTGACGTTTCTTTCTCTAGTCACCTAATGCAACACAGTTAATTTAGAATTTGGCGTTGTTTGCCAAATTTGCATAGCAGCTACTCGTAATCTGTGTAAGGAATGAGTTTATCTTTAAAATTGTATGCTTGCAGAGCACATCAGACAATAAACTGACAGCAGGATTACTTTTAGAAGTTCATTTACCAGTCAGTTCCCTGCACTGCTTACTCTGTGGTGTTTTTCAGCCACGTGACAGTCCAGGAGACTTTACAGTAATTTTCTGTATTGTTTTTCAGCCACATTACAGTCCAGGAGACTTTACAGTAAAGGTACTGCATTATGCATAGTCCATAAAAGCTCTTGGGGGGAAGAAAAAAATTCTCAGCTGAATTTAAAGGTTTTAATAGACTGAATAAATACCATCAATGCTTTGTGTGGGTTTGTCTGTGTGGAAAGGTGTTCTCTAGAAGGACCAGGCTGAGCAAAACAGAATTCCCTACTTTTATAAAGGCTGCAAGTTCAGCTGCAAATCAGGAGCCAAGTGATTTTTCTGTAAAATTCCAGACTGCAAAGAATGTAAGATGATAGAGATATGTACCTGGTATGTACTTGAAAGAAGAGTGTGCATGTGGTGCTTGGAATTCTGGAACTACTGCCTGAAGAAGGCTGAAGCTTTATTTTAAAAGGTTCTTTGGTGCTCCTTGGGTTGTTTGGTCTGTCAGGCAGAGATCCTGTGGGATGATGTAGGTCTCATGCAGTGTGAAAGTAACAGCTCCATTCAGTTTGTGCCGCCATTACGTGGAGGCGTAAGATGATGAAGCAGCAGGATATAATTAAGCACTGAGTCTTAGTTTCTCCAAAACCAGGTAACATTTGAAGTAGAACGTAAGCCACAAGTGGGAAGGTTCATCTGTATCTCCACCTGTGCAGATCTGAAAATGGCCTGGGAAGGTCTCACCTGCATATTTTTTCCCATCTCTCTTACTCTTCCTGGTGTCCTTTGCATATCTAGGTAATCACATTCTGTTATCAGAGTAGGTGAGGGTAGCAGTCAATACAGAAGTACATGTGCTGGGTGAAAAAAAACCTTCCTGAACGAGCACAAACATTTGGAAGGCCATAATTATGTTACTCCAGTGGAATTAATTTTAGTAGAGAATTGTTGGATGAGCTAAATTCCTGTTTGTATTGTGATAGTGCTGTTCTCAGTAGACTAGGTAGACCACCTTCCAGCTTTCATCAAAATTACTTGTCCTTTTTTAGAAGCCAAAGCCCAGATATTTTATTTATTTTTTTAATCTTTTCTATACTGAGTACAAAGAGCTCGGTGTTGTACCATTGTCTGTTGTGCTGTAGGCATTTATTTTCACAACGTACAAATCACCATTGTCCATATAGAATTTATTTTTTGCTCGTAACTCTTCTTCTGAAACACTTTGAAGTAAGCAAACAGGATAAATAGAGATTTTAATCTTTTTTTTTTTGCTAGTACAAACCAAGATTTATATTTAAAACAAAAAATAAATCCCTAAAAGTTGCAGCTGCCCTTCCCTCCTCTTGTTTGCTTTGCTCAGCTCAGGCTTTAATTAGCAGGGTCTCAGTGTGGTTAAGATCTCATCTACTTTTGCAAAGATTTAAAGCCTGGCTTGGTAACAGTAAGGTTTAGTTGTCCCAATAAACTGCTTTCCTCATTGCCTTCTGCATTTGAGGTGTAAAGTGCCGTTTATCTTGTATTTACGGGGCTAATTTAAGAGAAGTTGTGTATAGTGGGACTTCTTATTGTTTTAAATGTAATCAGTTCTTGGCCGTGTAGAATTGCAATGCTGAGGAGCTTTAGTCTCCCTTGAGAAGGGGGATGGTTGGCAGGGTGCATATAAAAATACTTTTGTAGAAAACAAGGTGGATTGTATTTGGGTTGGAAAAATGCTACCGGAGAATGAGTATCAAATATTTGCCTTTTGTCGTGGAAGGAAAAAAATGGTTTACTTTTTTTTAGGTGTAACTCTGACTCCATCCTGAAATACATCCTTAGTTAAAGCGTCCGATGTTTTGAAAGTTTTAACATTCATTTTCAGTACCTTTTTAAAACCTAATCTTGCAAGGCTTCAACACGTCTCTGTGACACAGGGCAGCTTTTAAATACTCTGTTCCGTTGTGTGTTTAGAGCACTAATTGGAATGTTGAAGCTTAAAATGGCAAGTTGCCTTATGACCAGAACACATCCATTTCCTATAATGAAATATCTTTACTGTTTTATGGGTTTTCGCTCCAGTTGATCTTTTCCTGTACTTTCTTCTTCTAGTATATTATTCCTTTAATTGTCATCTTTTTCTCTCTTCTTTTGGTTCCTGTCTCCGGTTAACCACGGCTTCATGGTTTTCAGGATAAGAACAGTGTCGGTCACGTGCATCTTCTTCATGTGCAATTGGAAAGAAAAAAAAATTATCTTGGCTATTGAGGTCAGATGTACATTCCAGACCTTTTCTGGAGTCTTTTGGAGAATCATTGGTATTGAGCTAGTATTTTGATAATGTTATTAAAGATTCTGACTCTGTTAGTTGTCAGAGAGGATTGTCATGTGGGTGTTTATAGGGTGGATCAGCCGGTGGTGTCCTAGTTGGTCTCTCTCCCTTGTTTTCGGTGAAACTCCTTGCTGAATTTGTGGACTCAGATAGATGAGGAACCCTTGTCTTCTAGTAGGTTTTTCACTGGTGTTGATATTTTTATCAAGTTGCTGATTAGTTAGTACTTTAGAGTAAACAAATGGTGCCAGGAGCCTGGGAAGCAAGACCAGCAAACTTGTAGGTGACTGTGATTCAGTTCCCCACCAGCCAGTGGTAGGTTGGTGACTCTGCCTTGAATTGGCAGCAGGAAGGAAGTTTGGGGTTTTCTGCGCAGAGTTGGAGAGTTGTCCTGTCTGATGGGTAAATTGGGGAGTTGCCAGGAGGAAATATTTTTGTTTGGGAAAGCCAGCTAATGCTGGTGGAGCATCAGAGGCTGAAGTGACTTGGGAAACACAGCTCTGCAGATCCTGAGGAAGGAGGCAGAGAACTCCTGCAGAGAGTCCAGCGGAGGCTACAAAGATGATTAAGGAAATGATCTGATGAGGAAAGGCTGAGATCTGGGTCTGTTTAGCCTGGAGAAGAGCAGACTGAGAGGAGATCTCATCAATGCTGATCAATATCTAAAGGGCAGGTGTCAAGAGGATGGGGTCA
>BJBW01000834.1:101600-133287 GCA_004320125.1 Scolopax mira
GGGAGGTGTCCCTGCCCAGGGCAGGGGCTTGGAACTGGAAGGTCTTTAAGGTTCTAACTCAAACCATTCTATGATTCTGTGATTCTATGAAATGGGGGAGAAAGTATTTTTGAACTTACAAATTCAGATAAAAATGTTGGAGTTGGCTGAAGTTGTTATGTAGTATTTTATACTACAGGGCCCAGTTATTCAGTTGAATTATGCGAGGCACGCTTACAGAGTTTTTAATCTGTAAATTAAATATAAGTAGTGTCGCGCTGGTTTGATTTCTTTAGTAGCTTACCATCCTATTTTAATTTTAAAACTGTGCTACAAATTAACACAGGTATACTTGCACAAACCAGTGTGCTTTTAACACAAGTAACAAGCACGAACTAATGGGAATGCCTGTTCAAATGAAGATTTTATTTTTTTTTTTTTCCAAAGGTGTGGTTCTCCTGTGGGTAAAAACTTCCCACCCCTGTGCTTGCCTGGCAGGAGACCGTGCAGGTTATAACCCCGTGTCTAAAGGTCTAGTGATGTTACTGAGTGCAGCAGCTGGCACACACACCATCACAGGGCTTTCTCCTGTGACTCAGAGAGCTGGAAAATGGGGAATCTTAACTGGGCTGGCCTCATTTGGCTAATGGCCTGTGACTGGTCTGCAAGAATGCCCTGCTGGATCTTGTGCTGGGGTTTGGGCAGGTGGATAGGAATAAATTAACCTCTGTTTTCACAGAGGATGATTAAAATTTTCTTCACCTGCAGTGAAATGAGAGATTCAGGTGTTTTCCACTTGTGATTTAAGACATGACACCTTATTTTGTGTGATTATGCGTACATAATTATGCATATAAATAGATCATGAATACTTAGACATGTTGCAGTAAAAAGAAATAAGTTTTCTTCTTTCAAATTGTCTCTAACCCTGCGGGGAAAATAGAATGTGATGATTTGTGATGTTTGAAGGAGAGAGAAGGGAAGGAAGAGAAAGGAGCTAAGTTTGACCTCCATCCCTTATATTGTATTGTAAAGCCAGAAACAAATCTCTGTGTTCCAGTCATTAACACTGTCTTTTACATTGAAGGAAAAGCAGCATTTGAACCACTCTTTCCTTGATCGTGTCCTTTTCATCTGACCTGTTTCTCTGCTTGGTTGTTCTTCAGGCCTTTCAATGATGAACTTAAGGCAGGTGGTACAGTATTAAGACCATTCTTACCACTGTCCTTTGGGTAATTGTTTCTTTGACACTACTGTGTAGGAGTTGACTTTAATAATATCCCCCAACTCTCCCTCCAAACCAAAAATTCCACTTTCTGTCCATCCCAAAACATCAAAGATTGGACCACAGGGGGGGCTGGGTCAGGATGAAATACCATCACCAGGAAAGGAAGGCTTTTAAATTTCTTTTTTAAAAAACATTGAAGTGTCATTTTGGGGACCTTTAAAAACAAAGTTAGGGATTCTTCTACTATTTATTGCCAATCTCTATATAACTTCAAGGATATATGTAACATCAGAGGTTTATTTCTGGATACAGCTCGTATGTGCTGTATCCAGCACATACAAAAAGTGGCAGTACGTGCACTAATGATTCAGAACTCTAACTTAAGTAAAACTAAGTTTTAACAAAGTAAAGCCAAAATAGTTTTATTTACCAATGACATAAATAAAGTTAATAACAATAGATTTTGAAGTCCTGAACAGCCCAGATTAGTTGTAGTCTGATAGATACCTGATGAGCACTAACTGGTGGTGGAAGATGTTTATATTTGATCACAATTAGATTGTCTAGAAATAGCCAGTTATGTGCTGGCTTCTGAAATATGAAGAAACTTTCATTATTTTGATAATGCCAAATAGTTAGAAAAACCAAGTATCCTTTTGTAACAGAGAAGGGGATTTTGAAAGTTCTTTGACTGACTGCTGCAGTGTGTAAGAGCATTTATTTAATCACGTCCTAAATGCTCTTAAGCAAGAGGGGCACAATCTCAGTGCAGTAGAAAGGATAAGTAATTAGTGTTACATAAAAATTGAAAAAAAAAATATGTATATAAAACCCCCATTTATGTAGTCAGTGCAAATACAGTTTTTCATAATAGTTGATTATGAACTTGTGGATCCTGTAAATACTGAGCTGAATGCCTTCATTGTCTTGTTCCTCACAGCTTGGGTAGGGAAGGGTAAAAGCAGTGCTGCCTCCTCACCCTGTGCCACGGGGCTGGAGTTAACAATAGTGTGTAGTGGTGACCTTTTGAAATGGTCTTCCACTTATCTTCAGATCAGCATCTGAGAAAAGAAAGAATATTTGAAATACGAGTAGTTGTCTCCGTTTAGGCAGCCTGAACTTTCAAAAATATTGCTTTTGGATGTAAGTAAAAGATGGGAGGTGGAAAATAAAGGTTTCATTGTATTTTGTATCTAATTCATATGTGCTGTACACAAGGCAGCTACACGGGAGCTTTCAGAGTACCCTAAAACTCTCATTCTTTCTTGTGTTCATTCAAACATCTTAGTCTGAGCTGCTTCCTGTATCAGAATCTAATGACAAAATCGTGACTTTCGTAATAGTGTGAGCACTTTGAAAGCTTCATTTGAAAGATCTCCCATCAGGACTTCTGATTTAAAGTTTGAGCTTTCTATTGCAAATACAATTTTTGTTCCAGTGAAAATGACAAAGTTGATATGGTTGTAACCTTTTTAGGGGGCATACTATAGATGTAAAAATAAACTTCAGTCCATGCTTTTTTGTTTTCCGGATTTTTTTCTCTCTTCAGATATAGTTTGATTACTTTTATTGACAGTCATTAAATTGTAGTCCCCTGGCTATCTTCCTGCATCTGGAAAAGATGATGATTTCCTTATGGTTCAGAGCAAGAGGGAAATGGGATAATGCTTTTTTAATTAGAAGGTTACCAATAGTATAATTCATGTATAGACTTACATGTGACCTTTAAAGTTTTAGTGCTTGAAATGGGTGAGAGACTTGCAATGTCATGTGTTTTGCTGCTTGTTTTTCCATCCCTATGTGCAGATTACTTTTGAAGTTACTCTAGTGAGACGGCTGCTGCATGGGAATATGTATTTTTTGGGGGGCCTATGGTATCTTAAGGTATCATGAACTTAATAGGATCTTATATTTAAGCCTGAAATAAAGCGTAGTAATTTCCAGCTTGTGAGTTACCTTTTAAACTACCCATTTCCAAAAGGACAAAAAACCCAATTGCAGTAGGATACCTACAGCAAGGATGGGGGGTAAAAATAAAATCTTTTAATTTGATTCCAGCTGTTGTTAGAGCCTCACACTGCAGAAGAGGTTGTTGTCCTTGGTTGTATCTAGTCTTTGACAATTCATAGTACTGATTGCTCACCAGAAATGTATATGAAACCTTCTCGTAGACACTGGAAACTTCATAGCAAATGATTGCACCCAATGTCAGGATGAAAGTGAAAAAGCATGAAGGTTCCCTTTTTACAGGATAGTTTGGTCAGTTTTAACTCCGGAGAGTTAACTCAGAGATATATGCTCATGTGCTTACATATTCTAAGCATATGCCTGGCTTAGAATAATCATCATTATATGCCAGGATTTATTTTATTCCATGAGTGTTCTGAGTGTCACACCTATTTAATACATTATATGCTTGTGTATGGAGAGGACAGCAGAGCTGTAATTGCTTTTCTTACATTCAGTAAACTGTGAAACTTGAGTGTCTTCAATGTATATAACAGCAGTTTGTAGTCAGTGGTTGTACTTTACAAAGTATGGAGTATGGATGCATCATCATTGCTATGCATATGTGCCTGCTTCTGAAAAAAAAATACTTTTAAGAAAAAAAAAAAGAAGAATATTTGAAGGATTGTGTTACATGACAATGTATTACTGAAGAGGTGGGCTGTGTGAAAAGTGGATGTGTAGCTTTTGTTCCTGCTGCCAAATGAGCCAGAAACAAGACTGAGAAATATAATGATGATCTTGTTCTGCAGCACCAGCCTGTCCTTGCCAGAATAAATACAAAGCACTAGTAAAACATTTATTTCAGTCTTCAGTTGTCACCAACCAAGCAAATGAGCAAGTAAAACACAGTAGAAAATAACAAGAGAAGTCTGAAAAAATAGTTTTGTCAATAGGTATCTGTGTCAAAACCAAACGTATGCTTGCTTATATACGAATGCCAGAAAGGGGTCATCTGAAATATCAGTGGTTTTAAAGTGAAGATACTGTCTCAGCAGGCCAGGAATGCGGAGGGATAATCTGTGAAAAAGTCTTAATTCCGTAGCCTTGATTATGTAGGTATGAAGGTTTAATTTTCTGTGCTTCACAGAAAGCTTAGTCATGTTGGGTAAATAAATCCACTGTGCTGACAGGTACCGTTCGGTTCAGATGCACTGAGCTGCTCTTGGGTTCTTCTCCAGTGCTGCCCGGGAACTGGCTTAAGATGAACAGTGCAAGAGCTGGTCTATAATAGTGAACATTCTCATCATTACGTGCTCAAACACGTGCTAAAATATGCTCAAATTCAGCTTCATGGAAGTAATCATGGAGAAGACTCATTAAAGCATGTATTTTTGTGTTTCAGAGAGTAATGCAGGCTTGAGAACACTTGGAAGGGGCAGAATTGGAGTGAATGTGGTGATTCTTTGTCATGTGCCTTGTTACCAGTTAGAGCAGGCGTGCACCAGCTATTGATAAAAGCCTGTGATAAAGTCGGTATGAACAAATAAAACAGTAAACACACCCATATCTCTATGGTTTTTACATGATAATGGTATCATAGAAGCATTTGGGGAACATAAAGATACCAAAGGAGACCAAAATACATTATTTGCCTTGTTGTATATGGAAGCTGAGGAATTTTCCTATAGTGGAAGTAAAAGGAATGAGTCAGAAAAAAATATCCAATTGGAAGTTTAAACTAAATTCATATTAACGTGTTATGATTAGGAGTTTTTAAAGATTCTTTAATCTGAAACTGTTGAAGTGTTTAATAGAGCGTGCAATACTAAAATTTCATCAGCTGCTAACAAAAGAACAGAAGGTATGGAGAGATGTTTCAGTTCTGTAGAGGTTTGGGGTGTTTTGGGGTGAATTGTGAGGTGACAAAGGTTGATAAAATATTTAAGAGAGTGAAACCAGCCTGTTAAAGCCTGCAGTTGTGCTGTACTGACCCACTTCTGGATAAACTGGCAGACGTTGTGTCCATAAATGCAAACTAATCCATATGAGCAGAAGAGGGGAAGTGAAGGAGAGCCAAATTGTGCATGCACAAACATGGGCTCTAAGTACGACTTCTTTCATTGAGGGGGGAAGAACTGGGATTAATGTGAATGATTCCATCAAAACATTGATTCCTTTGTCAAAAAGACAAATACTGAAAAATAGGAAAAAAAAAAAGTAGCTGTGCATTCCTTGTGCAGTCCTGGTGGACAATAGGATGACCATGAGCCATCAATGTGCCCTTGTGGCCAAGAAGGCCAATGGCATCCTGGGGTGCATCAGGAAGAGTGTGACCTCCAGGTCAAGGGAGATCATCCTGCCCCTCTGCTCTACCCTGGGGAGGCCCCATCTGGAGCACTGGGTCCAGTTCTGGGCTCCCCAGTTCCAGAAGGACAGGGAACTACTGGAGAGGGTACAGCAGAGGCTACAAAGATGATGAGGGGCCTGGAGCATCTCTCTGATGAGGAAAGGCTAAGGGACTTGGGTCTTTTTAGTCTGGAGAAGAGAAGACTGAGGGGGGATCTGATCAATGCTTATAAATACTGAAAGGGAGGGTTTCAAGAGGACAGGGCCAGTCTTTTTTCCTTGGTGCCCGGTGATAGGACAAGAGGAGATGGGCACAAACTTGAGTATAAGAAGCTCCATCTCAACATGAGGAGGAAGTTCTTTCCTGTGAGGGTGGCAGAGCCTTGGAAGGGGCTGCCCAGAGAGGTGGTGGAGTCTCCTTCTCTGAAGACATTCTAAACCCACCTGGACATGTTTCTGGGGGACCTGTTCTGGGTGACCCTGCTCTGGCAAGGGGTTTGGACTAGATGATTTCCAGAGGTCCCTTCCACCCCCATATTATTCTGTGATTCTGTCAGTCTCTTCTCTGCTGTCTCCCAAAGAAACAGTGGACTTAGAAATGATGCATTAGAAGTCTACAATGGCGATTGAAAGTATGGAATGACTTCCAGAAGAGTTCAAGCAAACTGTACTTCTTGTTCCCTAAAGGGGGAGAAAATGAGGAAGGTGGAAGTTTGTAAGATCCTGAGTGATATAGATCTGGAGACCCTGTAAAGAACTCAGTAAAGCATAAAAAATACTTTCTCCTGCAGCTTTTAATTATGTTGATCCCAAAAGTTTAAATTATTTTAGAAGTGATTAAATGAAAACTTAGTAAGAGTTGTCAAAACCTGCAGGAACTGGCTTTGAGCAGGAAGAGTATAAGCCGAATAGGTAGGTGCTGGTAGAGGGGATATTGCAGCATTCTTGCCCTGCTTTTATGATCTGCATTTCCTTAAGCATATGCCGTTGGCCACCTGTGAAAGCAAAATGCAGGCTGGATATCGTGGATTTAAGAAAAATTTGCCCTTCTTGTATCTTTTTGTCCAGTACAAATTTCTGGGTTTGTCCCCCAGTTCTCAAAGTTTGCATGGACTTCATTTAAAAACCTTAGATGAGGCTGCTCCATTTTGTTTGCATCTTTGGATGCTGGATTTTAGGAGACATTCATTGTCTGTCAAATTCCATTAGTTGCCTTTGTTCATCTTGTTTGAAATTTATTCCATTGTGTCTGCAGTCTGTGGAATAGTTTTTGAGCTGGGTAGTGCAAAAGTTCAAAAATGTGTATGCAAAGGTATCTTTTTATTATTATTTAATATATAAAAATGCATGTTTAACTACAAAGGAAAAAGAAATTTGTTTTTGTAACTAAATGGACTAGAGCTACTGCAATCAAAATGTCTCACAACACGGAACGATGGTGAAAATACTGGTTTCCTGGGAATGGCATCATGAACTGAAGATACACTAATTCTGGAATAAACTTTGCATGTAGGTGTAAAAAGCTATGTTGTATCTGAAGCAGGAGGAACAGAATGCTTGTATAACACAAGGAGAGCTCAACTGCTGCAAAATATGCTGCAGCTCAATTTTCCAATTTATATTTGGTTAGGCCTTAAAAATGTGATTCATAAATAACCCAAGGGCATAAGTGAAAAAATAGTCTTTTTTTTTTTTCTTTATTTAAGTTTGTCATTATTTATGTAAATGTAGCACTTTATGTTTACAATGGTAATAATGTTGTTAAAATATGAGAGTGTTGGAAAAAATGAGAAACTGGCTTCATGACTTTAATTCATGTTTCTTGCTACAAGGTTGTTGATTCTGTCGTAGGAGCCTAAACTCTTGAAAGGGGACTCGGTTAAAGAGTCCTACAGGAATGTGACCAGGTGGGTTTCAATGTCTCCAGAGAAGGAGTCTCCACCACCTCTTTGGGAGCCTGTCCCAGGGCCTGACCACCCTCTCAGTGAAGAAGCTTCTCCTAATGTCCAAATTAAAATTCCATTGAGGAAGACTCTTGCCATTTCTCCGGTTGTTTAGATACTACCAAAGGTAACAAATGAGCAGTGGCACATCAGGTTGTGCAGAAATTTCTCTCTTTCAGGGATGGAGATGGTGGAATAATCCAGTAATTACATCGTAGAGGCGTGAGATAATTTCTTACTGTCAGGTCTTTTTGAGTTGGACTTACCATGTTTGCCTGCTTTGAACTTAAAGGTCAGACTTGAAGATGCTCGTCAGAGAGGAGCATTATGTCCTTTCAGATGAGTTACAAATCACGGGATTTTGTGCTGGATATATTTCACTTCAGAGATGCTTTTTCAGACAGATGGAAATGAGTTGATTGAAAATGCTTTCCCTATTTCACATGTAATTTTGTGTCTGCAGAATTTGTTTCTGCTTCTGTCGTCTCTGTATTTTGGCAGAAATTTATGCTTTTTCCAAGCTAAGGGGAAAGGATGGGCTTGAGTTTTCTGATCTTAAAAATGAAGGAAACATACTCTGCTGGGGGTGGTGGTGAGGAAGCCCAGCTTGACTAGGGGAGGCACAATGTGCATTACCAGAAGCTTCCTTTATTTGTAAGAAATGATGCTACAGTTCTTTCCTATCTTACATTTTTCACCATTATCAATTCTTCTATTTGCCTGTATTCACAAGTTTCATTTTAACTTAAAAAAGAAGAATCTCTGGTGTGTTTGAGTAGATAGGAGTACTTTTCATAGAGTTTATCAGGATGTCTGGAACAATTGGTAGAGGCTGGAAACGCGTTAGTATTCTGATTGCAGTTTCAGTCATGACCTGTCTTCTGATTCAAACGATTAATTAAATGCTTGTGGTGTTCCCTATGTTCTGCTGAGTTAAAACTCCCTCTTCAAGTTATAGATTAGATCTGGGGAGTAAAAATCACATTATATATGGAGATAGGGTGTGTGTGCATACGTATATAAAAAATTAAATTTTTTTAAGAGATACATAGTCTTAAATATCTGCTTTCTACTATGAATCTGAAATACTTATATTCAGTGCTCAAAGGGAAAAATATTAAGACATAGATCCAAGTTTGTTTCTTAAAGGTTGCAGCAGCAGAACTGAGGCTGCTTTTGACCTCTCTTCGTTCAGAGGGCAACCTCTCAAGCTGCTGTGGCAAATTAAGATTATTTGATGATTCATCATCTCTAGAACTAGGCAGAACGCATTTCACAATCTCAAACAGCAGAGCTGCTGGCTTCCTTGTGGGTTTGAGGACCAAAAACCCACCCTGCTCAGAGAGTCTGCAGCCCTGCTCTTACATCCACTGCAGGCTCCAGCTCTGCTGACTGAGGCAAATGTTTACTCAAATGAGCTAGTGAGTATTTGAGAAAATTGATAGAGAAGAGGACTGGCTCTATTGAGTCTCTCCTTAATACATCCCACTGAGAATTTCTGTCCATCCTGACTTTTCACTGGTTTCTCTTTGATGAATGTGCTGAGAAACTAATGTTTCCCATCAGTTGGATCAGGTGAATGGGGGAAGGAAGGGGGGAGGCCAGTTATCTTGCAGGAACTATTCTAGGGAAGCCAGAGAAGTTACATACTATTTCAAACAATTAAATTCCATCATCCCTTATGTCTTATGCCCCATTTAATTTGAAACCTAATGCAATTGGAAGTTTCCTAACTCTTTCTGGTAGTTACAGGTACTTCGAGAAATTTCACACACATTGAGTGCTTTGTAATGTCGGGTTGCGATGACAGAGGGGATGTAAATACAAAGTCTCACTTCTATAAAGAATTATGCTGATTATAATCCCTATTTTATAGAATTTGTAATTGGTAATTATTTTCTTTTACCATGATACGGGTTACTTAGATGGCTGTTGTGATTCTTGACAAGAATATTTGAAAAATCAATTATTGAATCAGAAAAGCTGGGGTGTTTTTTTTGTCTCCACAGACTTGTGATGCTTTTCTTAGTCCAGCATGTTGGTATTTTCATGAGACATTTGGTAACAACTCTTTTGTATACTGACCTATGCACTGTATACTATTTTACTCAGTTGGTAAAATCACTTTTTCTGTAAATTACGGTTATTCTGATCTGAATAGCTGTAGTATATCCTTTGATCAGACTCTTCTAGGGAGGTCTGTCTTAATTTGATTGTTTCTCTGCAGTGTTTTGTCCTTACATATTCTTTAGTAAAGAAATAAATCACCTCCCTTGACAGGTTTTCATTTCATTTCATAAATCACCTCCCTTGACAGGTTGAATTTAATTTTCCGTTCTTTCTGTGATTCCAGTCTGTTACAATTAACACCCCATGTTTCCCCAGCAGAAGCAGTAATCCTGCTAAAGATTTTGTTTTCTTCCCTATGCCACCCTTAGCCACGTGGTAAAACCAGATGAAGGAACTGATCCATAATTTTTTTTTCACAAACGTTTTAAAGTTTAACTTAAAAGTGTCAACTTTTACTTCTTAATCCAGTATCACTTTTCATGCCTGCAGTTTTATAGCAGGCGTGCATGGACAGTTGTACTGTCAGGAGGAAAGGGATGTTAAATAACAAAAAGATTTGTGCCACTTAACACATTGAACAAGTTTTTCTTGTTGACGAATCTTTCTTTGTTCTGAGTAGTAGCTCACTCCTCTGTCTGCATAGTGTATATACATTGCTTACTTCCTTCAAGCAGCAAAATACCAAAAAGCAGTAAAAATATATGAGTGAAATTAGTTTATGCTGTCTTTAAAGTGTTGTGCTAATCACCTCTTTGTTTGGGTAGCAGTTGCTGGGTTTATAATTTGGGGACTATGCCTCTGGAATCAGGATTTCCACAGCCCACAACGTTTTTAACATTTTAACCCTTCGAAAAAGAAGGGTCAGAAAACACTACACACGATGCGAATATGAAGAGGAATGTAGAGCTGCAGGCTTCACCCCCTTACCTAATAAAGAAACGTTATTGTCCTTGCAAAATTACTTCTTTAGAAAAAATACCAACACTGATGAAACAGGGTGGGTAAACTTCACGTGGTTTTCGCAGTGTGTTTATTCCAGTGCACCTGAGACATCCACTGCAAGGGGCAGTTCTCTTCCAGCTCTTCCTTCCGAAACATGTGATGCACATGAGATGGGGCAGCTCGTGATCACACAGCTCAGCAGTGAGTTGAAATGGCTCAGTGACCCAATGAAAACTTAAATTATCTGGCTATTAAAACTTTGTGCCTTTGTAGCGATTGTGCAACGAGTGTGAAAGTAAGCATGAAGAGACACACGGAATAGGAGAAACCACCTTTTCCAGGCATCACCCTCAGTTGGATTGGATTAAAACGTGTTGGAAAAGTGTACCTTTAAGCAAGATCCTTTCTATAGCCTGTTTAGGTGACTGTGTATTCAGTGAGCAACCAAATTGCTTGTCTACTAATGCATCTTTTCAGCAACTTGTTCCACCAGTTCTGAGTGTGAAACCAACACATGGGGATAGTGGGAGGGAGGTATCAAAAAAGGCTGGAAGGAGGTATTTGAAAGGTATATGCTGCTTGATGAAAAGAAATGCACATGGCTATCCTCTTCTTGTACATCTTGTGTAAAGATGTAAATAAAAAGTCCATTTCTGTTCTTTGATTTTGATCTAAGTATAAGAAATTTCTTAAAGGAGTAAAGACAATTTTGGATACTGCTGGGAGTTTGCTGTACATTTATTAAAGGATGGAGATCTATATAATACTGAGGGGATGCAGAGGGATTTCCTGCTGCAGAAAATGAGCTTTTCAGCTACAAGTTAAAATGTAAATGCTACTAATAATGACCACAATTCAGTTATCCTTGGCAATGTTTGACCTATATGTGTGTCACCCCTCCTCTTCTTCCCGAATCAGTGAAGCAACTTGACAGTAATCTCGACTTTGTTTAGCAAGAAGAAAGATTAATTCAGAAAATCTGGTCATAAACCCCCATTGGATTGAATAATTCTGAATTAATTTTAAGCAGAATGAGGCCACTAGGGTAGTTTCTTCTTATGCACGGATTTGCCAGTGATTCTGTTTGAAAATGTCTCACCTAATGAGCTTCAGGAGCAGGTAGTAAGGTTGGCTGAGGTGGGGACTGGTCGTGCATTCACGTTTCTAAACCAGAGTTGCATATTCCTACATGCTATTGTATCACGAGCAGGGGTGGGCAGAAGCTGTAGCTCAGTATGAATGACCGCCTAAAAAGAAAGTTAAGAATAAGGGAGAAGGTTGCTTCAGGCATAAAAAGCCCAATAAGGACCATCAGATATGTAGTTACTGATTTTTGAATTGCAGATAGGGAAATACTTCAATAGGATTTACTACAAAACTTTAACATGGGAAGTAATAACATATAATGTTCCTTATATTAGTGCACTCTTTAGAGGATTAATGGCTTCTAAAGTTGAAACATCGGTACAAAGTCTTTGTTCATTTCTTTGGAATTTTTACTTTGTGTGTATGCACACTTAAATATTCTCTACGTGCTTCAAAGGTTGCCACTCTGTTTTTTGGAGCTAATGAGATAAGATTTAGTGTTTCAGTTGATAGAGGGTTTCGGGGTTTTGTAGAGCACAACAAGGAGAACCTGAGCAGAGTTTCATCAAGAGTCATCAGACTCGAAATACAGCTGGTGTTCGGAATGCTGCTTCTTCAGCAGTGTGGTTAGTCTCTGCTTATAGTTATTCCTTCAATACCTGGAAATATGAAGTTGCAGCAGCATCATACATTGGAATGGAAAGCAAGTAGAAGTGATCAAATATGCTCTTAGAGTAGAACAAATAAGAGAAGTCATAAGAACAGGTGCCTAAATAATCTATAGCTGAGGGGCTGTGCTAAAGTCTGGGTTTAGGAATTTTAAGGGGAAAGAAGCACACAGAAGGGAAGATGTACACAGGTGCTACTCACGCTTTGATGCTGTAAGTGCTTATGTTTGTAATTCTTCCAGCCTTTTTTAGTTTTTAAAACAAAGAACAAAAATGGCACCCAGTGCAAAGCCCAGTGCTGCCATCAGCCTTTCCATGGACTCCCACAAATAGGATTTTTAGTCCATCTTATAGTAATAGAATCATAGAAGGGTTTGGGTTGGAAGGGACCTTCAAGATCATCCAGTTCCAACCCCCTGCTCTGGGCAGGGACACCTCCCACCAGACCAGGTTGCTCCAAGCCCCATCCAGGCTGGCCTTGAACCCCTCCAGGGATGGGGCAGCCACAGCTTCTCTGGGCAACCTCTGCCAGTGTGTAACCACCCTCACAGGAAAGAGATTCTTCCTTAATATGTAGTCTAAATCTCCCCTCTTTCAGTTTAAAACCATTATTCCTCATCCTATTGCTCCTTCCCCATCTCTCCTGTAGCTCTTCCTCAGGTAGTGGGAGGCTGTTACTCCCGGAGGTCTCCCCGGAGCCTTCTCCCCTCCAGGCTCAAGACCCCCAACTCTCTCAGCCTGTCCTCCCAGCAGAGGGGCTCCAGCCCTCTGAGCATCTTCATGGCCTCCTCTGGGCCCGTTCCAACAGGTCCATGTCCTTCCTGTGCTGAGGACTCCAGAGCTGGACACAGAGCTCCAGGTGGGGTCTCCCCAGAGCGGAGCAGAGGGGCAGAATCCCCCCCTGGCCCTGCTGCTGGGGCTGCAGCCCAGGGTGCAGTTGGCCTTCCAGGCTGTCAGCACAGTTTTGCCAGCTTATGTTGAGCTTCTCTTCCACAAACACCTGCAAGTCCTTCTCCTCAGGGGTGCTCTCAGCCCATTCTCCACCAACGAATAAAATTCTGCTTGTGACCTAATGCCTTCAGTCCGAAGATATCTGTGATCTCCCCACAAATATCTTCGGAGGGAGGGAGAGGAAAGCCTGGCAGGCTTCTTGATGAGGTTCTCTTGGGCAGGTGGACCCTCCTATGTTGTTCACTTAAAACAAGTTGAACATCCACACATAAGAGCAATCCAATTTTTTCGGTGTGGAGAGTGAGATTGTGGCTGGTGACATTCCCTGTTCATCTACAGGCTGATTTCCCTTTGCTTTGAGCTCTCAATTCAGCCTCTACATTGCACAGAGAAACTCCTGCTCTGCTCTGTGAGTCAGCTGTGGCCATCTTATAAACAAAGGGAGGAAAGACTTGGATCACAGAAAACAAAATGAGGAATTTGTCCTGTCTCTCAAAACAGATGGTAAAAGACTGAGAATAATAGCCAGAGTTTGAAAATTAGTGTTTCCTCCATAATACATTCAACTCTTCACTTTCAGTTTTCAGTAAACTACAAGTGATACCAGGAAATTTTTAGCAGTTAATTCAGCCAATTAGTAAATTACTAGTAAATTTATCATTAAAAAGTACTTAGCAGTAGGTATCAGTAAGCATTTAGCAACGTCAGAACTGTGCAGCATTTGAAAGTAAAAGCAGACATTTAAACAAGAGTGACCTGCGTGTTGAAGGGTCTCCCCATCCACTCCCACACTCACATGATTTCCTCCACAGAAGGGCATTGCTGGAAGCCATGAGAAAGTGATTTTGAAGCATCATCAGTGATTCCACAGAGTTTCAAGCTGAAGCAGCAGGGAGAGGGAAAAAACAAAAAACAAACAAACAAACAAACAAAAAGGGCACATTTGGTGTCAGAAGGAGCTGGGAATGCATCACACCAGCACCATCCCCAGCAATGCTACAACTGAAGCAGCCTCGTGTGGCCTTGGCACCCCCAGGGCCTGGTACTCACTCCACCTTCCGGAGGTGTCCAAAGCACGGCAGCCCCTCGGACAGGGCATGGATACTTTCTTCCCCAAGGTCATTTTCTGATAAACTGGAAGAATAATGGAGAAGCTTTGAGTGGCCGCAGAAAAAGCAGGGACAGTCAGAGCAAAGCCACCACCAAAATGTAACCAGGTGAACTAGCAGCCAGTAACTAGTACCCAGAGAAAGTGAGGACGAGCCAGATCCACACACGGCAGCTCAGGGCCAGTTCCCTGCTTGGTAAGATGGGAATGACAGCCCTGCTCTAACCCACAGCCTAAGCCCACTGTGCACTGATCTCTTACCCAGAGAGGGTTAGAGCAGTGACTAAAACCTGCATCACATCCCATATTGCATCTCAAACTGGAAATGAGAAGTTATACTGGAGTTAATGGCTGTTGTGACTTAAGAGGAAATGATGGTACGGGAGAGTGGGAAGGAGACACAGCTCTCACAGACTCGAGGGCAGCAGTAACTGCTTTCCAGCCTTTACCAGAGTGTGCTGCTCTGTTCTCTTCCACCAGCAAACACAAGCCAAGGTGGTACCTTCCCTGCTCTAACACATCCCACACCTAAATTACCATCACCCTAATTCAACTCGTTAGTTAAGAATAAGCACACAACAAAGAACGGTGGCATCACCTCCATTCTTTCAGTTCCATCTTTAGAAATTCTATCACTTCCCAAGTTACTGCATACAGTAGCTTGACAGCGTGTGGCTACACAAATGCTGGCAAACAGCATGGGCAGACAAGGTTTAACATCTCAAGTGATCTGCACTGCCCTGCAGGCAGCAGTGACCTCCCGAGAGTGTCTCTTCTCATCCTGCAAACAGTGTCAAGGATGGGCAGAGGGATTTCAGAGTCCTCCTGAGCACAGAAAGAGCCTGTGTGACAGGCTCAAACCTGTGAGCTGAAATGATTCCCACCCAGAGTCACAGCAATCCACAGGTTTGGCACTCTCCCACATGCACCCACTTATGGCCTACCTTATCTCTTCCAGCAGCCCACATGCCACCAGTGCTCTGGCCAGCTCCATCCCACCTGCTGGCCCAATGCTATTGTTCTGTAAGCTAACAAAAGAAATTTAAGTATTGGAGGATTACTTTAGAATAAAGCTGTAACAGAAACTCCTATTTAACTTGCCAGGAAGACAACTACATCTTCTGAACCAGCTCCTAATGCTGATAATAACCTGCCATCTTTGTAGATAGTTTTAATGAAGGGGTCTGGAAAAACAAGGAGGCAACATGGGGTCCAGCAGAGGGGCCAGCAGTTACGTGGCTCCTGTTGCTGCCAAGGACACTTAGGCCTAAGGACAGGCAAGTTCAGTGGATCTGCTCCTGCTCCTCAAGGAAAGAGCACAGTCAGCCAGGTCTCACCAAAGCAAAGGGTGCCCAGTACCACCAGGAGCCTGCTCCAGCTTTGTGCTCATGGAATTGGTGCCAGATGGGTGAGGAACAGCCTTAAGAACAGAGAGCAGATGGGAAATCTATCTGCAGATTTTCCAACACCTTTCTAGTGAAGGTAAGAACTTATCCAGATGACTGAAGACTCCCACCACTGGGATTCCTTTTCTAAGTTATCTTCTGATGACAGCTTAGACACAGGCTGGAAGGCACATCACTAAGCTAAATGAGCCCAGTGAGCTCTTCTAGCTCACCCACCTCTTGCTTGGCTACTATAAAACAGTATGAGAAAACCCTATGCATTAGTCCTGGAAAGACTTCCATGAAAGGTTTAAAAACATAATACCACTAAGTTCAGGGGATAAATGACTCAGAGTTGCCTCCACAAAGCAGCGAGGGACTACATTTATGCTTACACTACACCAGAACGAGAGGACAGCCAGAAGCATTAGAAGCCAACATACTTAACCCAATTTGAAGGGTTATTTTACTGCATATAGAATGCCTGGTTCGTTTCTAAAGTTAACGCTGCAAAAGATGATGCAAGAATAGCAGATGTGACTTTACACAGCATGGAAATTGTGGAGGGTTTTCTCAACCCTGAGACATGTCTTCTTTCATGCCCTCTTTTTAACCATCCCACATATTCCCAGGATGTCCAGCTTTCCTGGAGCAGAGGCTGACACTTACTGCAGGATCCTGAGGTTGGTCATGTGAGGCAGACAGAGGGCGAGTTTCACTATTGCCCTGTCTCCGAAAGCATTTCTGGACAGTCTGGAAGGAGCAGAAATGGAATGTTACTGGCAGAGCCTCATTCCTCACCTGTGTGTCACCCACACGTATCTGTCACCCCCATTCCTCACCAACATGTGCACGGGACTATGCTGAAAGGAGCTAATGTCTGCGATTCAAAGGGAATTGGGAGTGGGAGGAAAGAACAGCAAGGGTTTGTAATCCTGCAGGAGTTTAACAGGGAAGTAAAACTGACTTGCACTTCTCAAGAGCACACTGATCTTCTTTCTGACTGAGCTGTCCTGAGCTGAAATTAAACTGAAATTGCACTTTTAAGTACGTGCCCTCGGTGCTGTAAGCTGTAAGCTGAAGGCTACATGAATAGCTCCAGCATCTTAAGTGTAACCGTTTCCCATTTGCTCTTTTTTAGATTTTATTTATTTAATACGACAGAGGCGTGCTGGTCTGGAACAGAATGACTGATAATACCTCTGCCTGAGTAAAGCCTCTCTCTGTCATCTTCCCTCCATTTTTGCAGCCACAGAGATTAATGCTGATTCCTCACACAACACAGGCACTGCACAGCCCATACACCCCTGACATTGGCAACGAAATCACAGGTTCAGCTCCTCCCCACTGATGCAGCATGTCTGGTTCTCGGGAATCTCAGAGAGACTCCACTGAACCACCAATCCCCAAACCACTCACACATTCCTACCCCGTGTAGCTCTGAGTTTTTACCCCGCTCTCATAAGAATCAGAGGCAAAACTGATTTGGGGTTTACCGGACCCATACTAGATTTGGTTTCTATGTCTTGATTTTTGGCCAGCTTCCTGAAGGGGCACTGGAAATAACACACTTACAGAAGTTCCTCGATGTGCTTGCAATAGGTAAGAGCTTCCATCAGCTTCTCCCCTCCAGCAGGACTAGGACTGTTCCCCGAAAGGCTAAAATAATCATGAAAGACTCTCAGTGACTGAAGAAGAATAAGAATATATCAGCTTAAGGTATTTCACTGTTTGCCTGCCTCAATAGGAGACTTGGGTCACTGCAACAACAGGCTACATGGGGCTGCAGTGGTGTGTCCAGTGACACCAAAGGCTTTCCAGAGGCTCTGGAAAACAGCACAGGGATTTGTAGTGTGGTTGTTTCAAGGTGTGTGTCACTTCTGCCCCTGCAGGTACCGGCGGGAAGAAGCAATTTTCACTCTCCCAGACAGAACTGGAAATCACCTTTTCTTGTTCAAGTCATTTCCAGGTTTTTAATTTCAAAAAATTCCAAGGCATATCCCAGAACTGAACCTAACAAACAGCCTAGTTGCTCAAGTTTCTGTTCCCTTGGAGCAGGGACAGTTTGAATTCATGTCTCTCAGAATCTTGTCGAGAGACTGTGTCCTCACTTTGACAAATTTTCAACTATACCTCTACATCCCCCAGCAAAGGAAAGCAGCATAATGAACACCAGGAGCCACCATGCTGGGAACCCTACACAGCCTGAGGAAAGGTGCTGCAGGGATCTGAGATTGGTACGATTCCCCAAAAGCTTGCAGATTTACTTTCCAGGACACAACTGAGCTAGTGAAGGCCAGCAAATGGCCACCGCTGTCTCTGAGGGTGACCACACCAGGACATGTCCCCTAACCTTCACTCTCAGAGAGTCTCTGGCAGAGGAAGTCACTGCCAGACCCCACTGTACACAGGGAGGGCAAGGGAGGAAACACTTTCCACTGGTGAAGACCTGATGCAAAATCTACTGCAATGATACTGACAATGCTGGAAGGTGGAACGCTGTGTAAGTGAAGATGGCACAGAGCTGCCCACACAGGCTTCTACCAGCTGGGGCCAGAACTCAAATGGCTGCCAACAAAACAAAGGGACTCACTTGATTCTTTTCAGGTTTTGCATTTCCAGCAGGGCAGCAGCTAGACTTATCAGGCCTGGATCTCCAATCTTGTTGTGGCTTAAACTTTAAAAAAAAGAAGAAAGGCCGTGTGTGTTGTAAAGGAAAATGTTAAGCATCAGGCAAAGTATGAGATCTTATCTGATGTCTCCCATCTGCTGGATGACACCTCTGACCTTGGCAGCAGAATCAAAGAACTGTTTGTCTCAACTATCCCATGAAAAACTAACAGCTGTTAATTAGGCTTTAAAAAAAAAATAATGCAAAAAGCAATCAAAATCACTGCATCTTGTTAATGGATGGGAAATTACTTCAGCCAGAATACCGAGACAGGAAACAGCTGGCTATTATTTTCCAAACTACTATGGTGGAGAACAGACAGAATCTGGCTAGAAAGAAGGGCTAAAAGCAGAGCAAGCCTTAGGCTAGCTCTACATTGACATATTTTCAGAGCAGGTAAGTGCTGGGTCCAAGGCTCTCCCAAGAGAGAAAGGGGCCTCTGGCCCTCTCCAGGATCCCAGGAATTTCAGAGAAGATTTAAATCCAGAGGCTGTTTAATCCATATTCTATGTGATTGCAGAGTGGGGTTAAACCTAATTCTCCTCATCAATCGGTTTCTGATTTCCTCTAGCCCAGGGTACATCATAAAAGAGCATTTTGCAACCTCTCTGTCTTTGCTACACCACCATGTAAAAGCACATCTGGGTCTCTCCAAATGGCACAAGCGGTCACTTCTCTGCTGTGAGAAACTGTAAGAAAGGAGAAACTTAACTTACTCTATTTCCTCCATGTAGTGCATATTCCTCAAGGTTTCTGCGAGTCTGCAGCAGCCATCGTTACCAATACTGTTATGGTTCAAGCTGGAAACAACATCCCCAGGAAAAAGGACATGAATGCAGTGTTCTTCAGTACCAGACGCCGGGCTGGAGGGGAGCTGCAGTCACATACTTACACAAGCCTCTTCAGAGATGGCATTTCATGAAGTCCCAGCACAAGTTTAGGGACTTCAGTGCTGCTGAGCTTCATGTGGCCCAGGCTAAAAGAGGAAATAACATAGAAACAAGTAACTACCCACAGGCAGCTGTGTGAGCTCAGAGCAAAGGAGAGCACAGCAAGGGTGGAAGAACGTGAGTGTATTCTAGACCCTGGGAATAGTTTTAAACTTTACTCTCTAGTGCAATTCTACTGGATGTGTTTGGATCCCAATAAAATACCAAGAAAATCCCAAATCTCTGGAGCAAGAACCCAGCCCCTTGTGGAGCAAGGTGCCATTGAGACAAGATGGCAATGCTCTCACAACACACATCGACACACGCTCCAGTGGCACCTCTTAACAGCAGGATGTGGGCGCCTGGGAAAGCCAGCTCTGTGTGCAGACCCCAGATCATCCTCCAGGAGTGAAATGTTGTCTCTGGGGTAGCTGCATCGACACAATCCATGCAAAAAACAGCTATCAAAACACTATTTCTTCACTAGACATTCCCTGCCACAGACTACTGATCTCTGTCTCTCTCACTCATCGTTTACTGCAAATAGGAAAGAACAATAATTCCTTTTTTATCTGAAGTCCTCCAGCCCTCAGGAAAACCACAGCTGTCCACAGTACAGGAAGAAGAGAGGCTGTGGTTTAACTAAAGCTTCCAGAAAGACCTGGACACCTTGGTAACAACACACTCACTTGAGCTCTTCAATGGCCTGGCAATTCTGCAAACCCATGATCAAATAATCGATTCCAGTTGGCACAATACTGCTGGAGGTAAGCCTGCAAAACAACGAGGGTCAAAGAAGGTGGTCAGGTCTCTGCAGGCTGAGAAAGAGGAGTTTACTGCACAGACTGGGAAGCTGCCCCATCCCAAAGCCCAGCCAGCAGTGACATCAGGCACCAGTAAGCTTGGAGAGGTTTCCACACCTCCCCTGTACAGGACTACGAGAAGTAGGTAGTTCAGAGATGTTCACATGATGAACATGATGTCTGCCTGGGCAAAACAATCCCCAGCATTTCCCTGGGCAGAGATGCCAGCCTCTCACAGGCAGTTGAAGGCGGCTGTGGAAAGGACTGAATGCTATTCATACCCAAAAAATTACCTACAGTGTAAACAAGAGCCAAAGTCTCAGTCGCAATTTGTTTTCACTTCCAAAAAGGGGAAGAGGAAAGCACTTCAAAAGATGCACATGGAACAGAGAGCTCTTGAGTTCACAACCTAGACATGGCTCAGGAGAGGTTACAGGGCTCATGGCTATGGAGGATCAAGCTGAGGCACAGGGTTAAGCAAATGATAAAGACGTGGAAAAGTCCTCATCTGGAGACATACCCAAACTTCTTCAGTTCTGGAAGACGTAGCAAAATCCTTACTAGAATTTCTGCTTCATCATTGTGGAGCTCAACCTGAGACCATCTGCAAGGACAGAACAACAGATCTGGACTATACGGGACATCTGGACTGATGATGCAAGGTCTGTGCCAAGCTGGTACTAAAGCACACCAGTGCTAGGACATTGAAGAAGTGTCACAACACTGACACTTGACAAGGTCCCATGGGAATTTCCAGCCACAATAAGAGAGTACAGGCTATCTGGACACAGGGGAGATTTAGATGTTTTTAAAGGATACCCCAGAAAGCCACTAGGTATGTGGGTACTTTCTGTTTTCACAGAATCATAGAATGGTCAGAGTTGGAAGGGATCTTAAAGATCATCTCACTGAGCAGGGACACCTCCCACAAGACCAGGTTGTCAAATCCCCTTCCAACCTGGCCTTGAACCCCTCCAGAGATGGGGCAGACACAGCTTCTTTGGGCAACCTGGGCCAGGCTCTCACCACCCTCACAACAAAGAAGTTCTTCCTGAGATCTCATCTCAGTCTTCCCTCTTCCAGTTTGCAGCCAATTCCCCTCATCCTGTCTCTACATGCCCTTTTAAAAAGTCCCTCTCCAGCTTTCTTGTCAGCCCTTCAGATTCTGGAAAGCTGCTCTAAGGTCTCCCCAGAGCCTTCTCTTCTCCAGGCTGAACAACCCCAGCTCTCTCAGCCTCTCACAGCAGAGGGGTTGATGCCCCTGAAGCATCATTCCATATTCTCAGTCCAAACACTCTAAGACAGGGACTCTGAGCCCACGGACTGGGACCTGCACTGGCCTCTCCCCTGCCCTCCTGCATGCTCTCCTGCACACACAAGGACAAGCTACTCCTTTCCCCCCTGAAAAAAGTAATCCTCTACAACGCCTGGCAACTCACCTCAGTTCCTGAAGTTGAGCACATTTTTCACGAACCCTTTGGTAGAAGTAGCCTTGCTTGACTTCTGGCTTGTAGAGATTCAATCTGCAGGATACAAACACCCCACAGAACTGTCAGTGATGACCAGCAGACACCCACTGCAGCATCTGGCATCCCTCAGGGCCAGGCTTGGGACAAATGAGAGCTTTGCAAGCACCCTCCCTGAGCTCTCCTGCTATGTCCCATCTACATCACAGTCCAGAACAGAGGAACACAGCCCTTCCCCAGCTGCACAAGTCGGCAGCTGCCTCCTCCTTCAGCTACACAGAGGGGAAAAGACACTAATGCTGTTCCCTCTCTACACATTCATGCAAAAGCCAGCATGTCTTAAGAGTCTTCAAAGTGCTCGTGTCTCCTGAGTGCTCCTGGTCCTGCAGGGACAATAGGCAGAATTTTTTTACCTCATGCAGGTCCACTCTGGGCCTGAAGGAGGGTGGCCTGAAAGACACAGGCGCGCGAATAATGTTCCTTCTGTGTGAGTGGCACTCTGAGAGGCACTCAGAGGCACTCTGAGACCAAACCAATGGAGATCAGAGCCTCAGATACACTGAAGATATTTTTCATCCCATGAGGAGTTTCAAAACAAGCAGAAAATAATGACAAATAGCCTTTTTCTCACCTGCAGGTGACCGATTCCACCTTCTCCAGGCAGCATGGGAAACTTACACCCAATTGGAAGAGGGGTTTATCTTTACGTATCCTGGAAAGGTAGAGATTAGAGAACATCATGAGCTCATGAACTCTTGAGGGAGAGCAAATGCTATTTTCCAGAAGAAGAATCAGGAGGACTGGATGGTACAGGACTATGCTGGTGCATGAATGCTAACCAACCAACTCCAAAGAGGTTTAAAGTACTTAAACTAGTTCCAAAACCAGCCTAATCTAGGCAATCTTTCTCCCAAGAGAGACAAAGAACATGGTCTCCTTTCCACTACACCTACTAAGGTGTGCAACCACAAACTTTCTGTATGCCTTTCTACCCACCAGACATTTGGAGCAAACTTGTTTCAAGTTGGTTAATGGACAAATGCACTGGAGACAGAGAATAGAGAACAGAAGAGCAAGTTGAAGTGTTGGCTTCCATCCCATTTCCTTAAAAGCATCAGGCTAAAAGAAAATATCCAGAAGATACTAGAACTGGAGGTGCTACTTACGTGATCTCAGTAATGTTTCCACAGGCCTGGACAGCCAGCTCAAGGAGGTTTGTGACACTTTCTTTACACACCCATGGCTCTTCGATGCTGCAAAGCAGAATATAAGCAGCTCTGCTTTATCCACAGGCACAGGTCCATCTCTGCCTCTGGCAGCTGAGTGCTCAGCACTCCGACACACACAGAGAGGATGCTTTGCTCATCAGAGCAATGTCTGTGTAGGAAACTGGGTGCAAATTGGGAAAAAACAGAGAAGCAGCCCGGCTTCCCTTCTGAGAAGAACACAAACATCAACTTCCTTCCTGCCTGGTCCTGTGTCACGACGTGAAGAATTCATTACACATGTGAACTGCAGGATGCTCTGGCAAGGACACAGTAGGAATGTGTTCACCAGAATTAGTAACATCCTTTGTAAGGCAGGTAGAGGTCTAGAAACACAGCCTTACATGATGCTTAGTAGGAATCAAGGAGATAAAGCTGAAATATCAATAACTTAACCACCCATGGGAATATCTCAGGCCAATGCAACCTATCTTTGGAAGAAGGACAATTCACTTCCCTGTTAAGGGAGATCTTAAATGACCAGACGAGCCTCAGATCAGTATCTAAAACAACACAGTGGCACAATACCTGATTTTCAGAGGACCCAGATTTCTCCTCAGTGAACGCAAAAGTCTCTCTGCAGCTTGGAGTGTCACGTTGTTATTGGAAGATCTAGAATCAAAGGTCATTGTAATGAACAGCTTACAAACAAGCCCAGCCAAACGGGTCCAAGGAGGCAGTAACTCACATGTACTCTGTCAGACCAGTGCACTTTTCCAGGAGCAAGCACAACTTTTCCAAGTGCTCTAGCTGGAAGTTGCACTCTGCAAGTCTGAAAGGGTGTAAAAGAGAATAGTTTTAGTGCCTTACAAAAGTTCAGGCTTTCTGATCCAGAAATCTCAGCCATCACAACCTTTCCCCACAGAGAAAGAAGGACAATACCAAAACCTAAAATGTCTTCCAGGGCTTCCAAAAAAGATTGTGGGACACTTCAAAAGCACCTGTTGAGATGTGTATGTTAATGGGGCCACTTCTTGTGACAGGGACTGCAGGGACACCTACAGGTTCCTGGGTGAAGAATGGGAAGTGGGGAAGCAGTGAGAGAAAGGGATGTGGGACTCCCTGTAATATCAGAAAAATCTTCTCAGAAAGTGAATCAAAGGAAACATCATCTACTAGTGCAAAATATCACTGGGACAAAAGCTAGGGGGAATAAGAAGTTTTGTCTGCCTTGTCCTTAGAAAAAGGATGCTACCTTTGCCAAAAAAATCCCCAAAAATATTTGTACCATTACCTCAAAATCTTTCTTGGGTCACCTCTGCTTGTCAACTTGATTATCAAAGTTGCTTTGGAGCACAAACTGCACAGAGAAGACAAGTGAGTGTAAAATTTGACAGGAAAATGACTATTTTTCCCAGCGGTCAGAATTTAACAAAATACATCAAACTGCACAAAGCAGCAGAGCACAGCAGGGACAGAGGGACCTGGCCCAGCTCACTTCTCCCCACAATAAACCAGCCCAGGGAAATGCTTCAGTAAGTTTTTGCTAATGCTAAATTGGCATAAGGCAGCACTGGTGGCTGGAGAAGCAAGACTAATCTGCCCTGCTCTCTGAAGGCACAAATCCAAGCAAAGAACATTGGAACTGGCTTTTAACAGACTTGCTCTGAAATCTCAACAGACTGAAGTGAATTTGGGACCACATTTTCAGAGAGCGAATGCTGACTTCTGCCCTGAAGGGTTTTTTTTTCCTAGATGCATTTATGGAAAGAGTTAGTACGGCTGAATACCTGTGTCTCTATACACAGAAATGACTTGGCCCTGGGGAACAACTGTTCTGCCAGCTTCCTCCTTGGCAGCTTCCCACCCAGGAGAAACTGACATAAAGAAAAGCTTTGCATGCACTTGTACATAAAGGTAGTTGAAAATGTGGCCCTCATCATTATTATCTGAAGTTAGGATAATTAAGAGGAAAAAGTGCAGGTGAGAGTCAGGAATTAGTAGCAAGAAACACATACCTGACTTGAACTTCAGTGGTATTTCCAGATGTGGCAAAGGCATTTATGAGATGCAGAACTCCATCCTGAGAAATCCCATTATGGCTGAGACTGCACAGAAAAAAAGGAAGGTTTTCTGGGTGTTAAGACTCCGAGTTGTCCCCAGTCTCCTCAGCCGTAGAGGCAAAACTCAAGTTGCCACCAAAGGCAAAACAGTTTGCGGGGTGCTGGGCCCCTTCAGCTGTGCTAAATGCACCAAAGCACCCCAAGACACAGCACTGATGACGTGGGTAACACAGCCAACTTCCATCTCGCCTCTGCATTCCCGTGGCAGCCAACTGCTGGAGCAGTTGCTTCCATTCCGGAAAGGGAAGGGTAGAGGCTGGTGTCAGCCCACAGCACCTATGGTCCTCAAGTTATTCAAAGAGGACAATGTACAGAGAAAAGTCATGAACTGAAAACTCAAGGGACTGGGTCAACTTCCCTCACGCTACCCTGGGGCTTGTTATCTCCTGGTGACCTAATAGAGAGACTTGAACTTACTTCAGCAGATTTTGGATTAAACATTGAGTCACCCTGGCCTGGAGGTCTTAGAGTTGTGCTCATGGCTCACTCAGACCATACCTCCTAAGGCAGGAGTGGGCAAAGAAGTAGGACTTCAGGAGGGATCACATGGAACCCCTTTCTGCCAGGGCACCTCACATTCCCGGTATGTGTTCTTACTTGAGGTAACAGGTAACGGGCACTTGATGCAAGTGGTCCAAGAGGCACCTCAGGCCTTCATCTCCCAGCTGATTCCTGGAGAGACTGAAAGGCAGAAGAACAAGGTGGATGACCAAAACTCAGCCTTTTAAGCAGCAAAGCTCCTCTGAGCAGCTTTGAAGGAAAAAGCCAAATTTCTTGGACCTACATCCCAGCTCAGCCATTGAAGTTCTGACTAAAACAGACTGCTGCCATACAAAACTGCCTCGTGCATAAGCTCCAGAGTCGGCTCAGATGAAAAGCTTTGAACACAAGCTCAGAGCAGAGCTCAGACAAAGCAAGAAATGCCTCAACCCCCACCCATCCCCACCCCCCCCCCAAGTGAAAAACCCAAGTAAGCTGTCCCACCAGCTCTAGCCCTCTTAAAATATATATATAAAGGAGCTTTATGGTCACTAATCAATTTTGTTTGTAATAGTCTGAACAAGCACACACACACACAGGCTGGAAAAGCCCAGGCAATGCTGACCCATGCCAACCCAACTCTCTCAAGGTTCAAGGTCATGGCAACAGCCCCACTTACTCCACCTCTGCTGGCCACCCACACTGCTCCAGGGCTCTGCAGAGCTCCTCTGTCTGCCTCTGACCGACGGCACAGTCTATCACCCTGCAGAGGAGACAGCAAAAGAGTTAAAACACGGCCAGGCACCAGGCTCAGCTCGAGCAGACAGAGCTGCCCAGCAGCCGCTGTGCTTTTACACCAGTCTGTGCAACATTCACCAAGATGAATGCCCTTAGATGTAACAGTATTTGATAGTTCTCATAACTAAGTTGTCTTAGTAATGACAAACCCCACGTTGTAAATGGGAAACAGATCTTTTCACATTTTTTGCCATCTCCTCGGTGCCAATCTGGAGACATGTTATAGTCTTCTTTACACCCAGCAACCACTGCTCCCAGAGAGGCTGCAGGTGCGTATCACATACCCATCACACTGATGCTCATGTAGAGATTATCACTCAGAATTTGAGGCACAGGTTTGGAAAACGCTTTAGCTAAGGCTCAGTCACTTGTGCAGCAGAATTTGGTGCCACTCAAGATGATCACGGGCAGTCCAGTGGCCAAGAAAGGCAGAGGCCTCTGCCATCACAATGCATCTCAAATGGTACTGAGTTGCACTTAGGCAGCTGAATTGAGCCCCAAAGCTCCAGCTACTACCCCAAGCTCCTTGACTCCCAGCCCATGAGTTCTTCATACAAGAGGAGAACTGGCTACCTGCACTAGTGTTTCAAACCAAATGAAAACCAGTGAATTATAATTAAGTGTCATATGCCAGTACCTGCAGGATGTCTTTTGGCTTCCTGTGCTTGCTCCAAAATGCAAAAAAGCGTTTTCACTTGACCTGAAGCAAACACAAAAAACAGTCCTTCAGCAATGCTCTTCAAAGATCAGAAGCTTTGTAGTCCCCTTAAAGCTGAGCTGCTGGGCTTCAAACATTCTGAGTGTCTTACCGGACTTCTACCAGCCTGATACGCTCACAGACACTGATGGACTTGATGAGTGAGACGGTGCAATATGGAGAAAATGTGTTGTCCCTAATACTGAAAAGGAGGAGAAAGAAAGAATAAGAAAATCATCCCCCAAGAAGGAAGGTTCCAATAAGCATGTTCAAATTTTCCCATTGTTTACTTTGAGATGCAAAAGGCTGGATCCACGCCATTAAACTCAAGATCAGTAAGCAAGGATCTAAGGTTTTGAGCTTTGGCACCCAGAGTTCCTTTAACTGAAGGAGAATATCCTCTAGTCTCCTTTGCCTGAAAAGGGAGCGTGGACTAAGGGTTCACCCTGAACAACTCTTCTTCAGGGCTACTGGACGAGAGACACCCCAGACTGGAAGCAACTTCCTGACTGAGCAAATTCAGTCTCTCAAGACACTGCAGCTCCTCCATGCTACAACATCTCACAAAATATGGCTTATCTCCTTATGGGCTTTTTGCCCCCATGGTGGGGGTGCCCCAGCCTCTGACAGCACCTCTCTAGCCTAAATTCCCTGCCTAAATGGCCGATATGCTGCCAGGAAACACTTCTGGTGTTGAATGTGGCAGGATGGCAGCTCCCTGCAGAGGCAGAGCTGTGAGATGCTGACCATGCACACGGGTGGTGTGCTGTCGTCACCGAGTGTCCACCAACATGTCCTACAACTGCCATGGATGCTGGAAGTCACGCTCCATGGGACCTGCTGAGTGAGGATTATCCGCGCTGCTGTGCCTCCAGTGAGTACTTTCCTGTCCTTTTTCTTCTCCTCTGTGTATCATTAAATTAAAAAGGTTCAGCGCTGCTTTGGTTCTACAAACAAGGCAGGGTTGGATATGAAAGATTTTCTGCATTTTCTTTGCCTAGCTAACCTACTGATCAGTGCTCCTGAGAATATTCTGTGGTGTTAGCACTTTCCAAACCAAAGTGATGGCAGGATTCAAAGCAAGGACCCCAGCCATTACCTCAGCAGTGTCAGATGACAGAAGTGTGGCAGGAAGCTCAGCAACCTCTCAATGCTCTGATCGCCCAATGAATTTCCAGAAAGACTGTAAAACATGGAAGGAAACAAATTCCAAGAGAAACTAGGACAATCTGTAAGTATTTCTATAAAATCTATATGGACATACACACACACACACGGGGCTGTTAAAGGCAAGTTCTGAAAAAGGACATGTCCAGAAATACCCTGAAAGTTGGGCGAGATTTAGTCCTGACCCTCCACATCCTACAGGCAATTAACATTTGAGTTTTAAGAGTCTTACTTTTCCATTACTGCAAGTTTATAAAGTGATGTGACTGACATATTTCCTGCATGCAATAGGGATATTATATTATTATTTGTCATGACTCCATTTCTGTCATGAGCAATATTCTTGTATTTTTCTTAGTGCCCAGCTCCTGTCTGGAGCGAGCAGCTCTTTAGGAATTCGTTTCATGGCTTTGTGGCCCAGGTGCTCTGTCACTGGCCTCACTGCAAGCCAGGCTCTGGAGGAGCAGATCCAAATACTTGTGTATAGCCATACGATTGAGGTAGACTATGAGAACATGCACGTGTTCTGGGGTGTTACACACAGACATCGTAGACTTAGGAAAGGCCAAACTCTTGGCAGAGAGGGCAGTGGAGGGCGTGTGTTTATCTAAGTATCTGTATCCACCTTTGAGGGAGTTTCTGGGAGTCTGTGGCGAGATAAGAGACAATTTACACCAGCTGCTGACCTGAACACCAACTCTGTATCTGTGGGCTGGAGAGACAGACAGACAGACCAACCAGACAGACAGCGAGGGAGGGAGTGCACAACACTTACTCAATTTCTGTCAGCTGAGGACATTGAATCAGGATCTGGCACAGCCTGGTCACATCCTCAGGACCCATTGTGCAGTCTCTGAGGCTGAAGCAAACAAAGCACACAGGAGCTAAACATTTCCCATGATCTCGGTATGGCAATGATCTCTTCATGTCCCAGAGCCTCACATCTTAGGATGAGATCCATGCAACCCTCTCATTTCCACTACATAAATTTGCTACCCACGGTCTAGGGCTGAGATGTCAAAACCTGTGACAACCAGAGGATTTCACCAGCTCTGAGCTGATTCAGCAGAGCCAGTCCACCAAAATTTGGTGTTATTTCGGATGTTACCTCCCTAGAGCCACATCATTGGCACTTAAATTGTCTCAGGAGACTGGACAGCAT
This sequence comes from Scolopax mira, assembly GCA_004320125.1. NCBI lineage: Eukaryota > Metazoa > Chordata > Aves > Charadriiformes > Scolopacidae > Scolopax > Scolopax mira. Next base: position 130,758 of record BJBW01000834.1, read on the forward strand.
CTTTCCTCACTCAGCACTGTCTCAGCTCTCCCAAAGCAGGGCTAGGAATGGTGCCTCCTATGTCCTTCTCCAAGAAGGAAATCACAAACACCTTCCATGGGTCTCCATGGGACAAATGTAGTAGCCAGACAGATCCATATCTCATTATTTATGGGTAGAAGATTCCTCTGCAGGAAAGCAAGACAATCCTCTTAAGTCTAGCCATGTAAAAGACACACTATTTTCCCATATAGGCCTGTAGCAGTGGACATCCCAAGTCTATCCCAAGAGGGTGTATTATTCACCCAGCCACCTCTGCCATATCACTGTATCCCTCCAGTGACCACAAAATACAAATATTTGTTGGCCTGGGTTCGTGCCAGCTGGCCCAACCTGCCTTAAGACCAGCCAAGCCCTTCTCCCTTGTAACCAAGTGCTATTTGGGGGACTGGCCTCCCTGACCAGTTCCAGCAGGGAAGAGGATGGAAGAGAGATATATTAGAGGTGGACGTTTTCCAGAGATGTCTCACGTGGAACTAGTCATAATGGGGAGAGGAAAGCAGTGCACCAGACAGCTCTCTGAGGAGACACCACTCGAGGGGACAGGTCTGTTCCTCACATTATGCTTCAGGTACAGACTCCCCCCAGCCCTCCTTCCCCCTACATTCCCAGGAAGGGAGCTGGGGCTGCCATACCAAAAGCGTCGTCCTTTTGCTTCATGCTTGGGATGCTCCAGGAAACTACTTCTCCATCTGCTGGTACTTCTGACCCTAGGGAAAGAAGGTTTCCCCCATGAGCTGTGCTGATGTTATTGCCTCTGTGTAGCTGACTCCCCACACTGCAGCTGGGGAAGGGGGCGAGGTGGTGGCAGTGGCCTCACGCTCCAGTCTGCCTTTTCCCACCAACTGCCAGAATTAGGTTCCTGTCATCCCCAGAAGAAAAAGGGCTTTATCATCCCTCTTCCAGAATCCAGAGAGTTCTGCAGCCAGTCAGCACTTTGGGCAGTAGCTCTGACAGGCTCCACATCTGCTGTCTCCTCCATACCCTCAAGTCAGCCATGGAACATCTCACCCCGCTTCCACCACCCCGACTGGAGTTTGGAGCCAAATGGCTCTTTAATCGACACACTTCAGGAACTCACACATCACCATCTCTGTAAGATGTTATTAGGAGGAGTCTGAAAGGCTTAGATCAACAAATGAATATGATTTTACCTGATTCTTTCCCAAAAAGTTAGATGAACCACCTGTGTGTGTCCTAAGCTGTAATGAGAAAAGAACATGATTAGGATGGAGTTTGAAGACACGGGCTCCTGTATCACTCCTCAAAAAACAGAGTGTGAGATCTTAAATAAAAAAAATAAACATAGGAAGAGTACTCCTGGCCATACCTCAGGTTCATTGTTTTAATGTGTTCCAATGTAGGTAAGGATTGGGCTAAGAAAAACACAGAGTTCAGGGAGATGTGGTTGTCATTGAGCCTACAGGAAGAAGAGATGAAATCAGCTGCTGAAAGCAAAACTGCTAGCAATTAACCTTGTGTCACCCAGCAATAGTCATCCTCATCCAACACTCAGAGACTGCTTCTTTCCCATCTTCTGCCTGTTTCCAATTACTTCTGTAAACACAACTCACCCCAGTATTTTTTTTAAATTTGTCCCTCACTTTTAGAGTTCAGAGAATGACAGAATAATTGGGGCTGGAACACATCTCTGGAGATGATGCAGTCAAACTCTCCTGCTCAGAAGAGAGTTAGACTAGAGCAGACTGCTCAGGACACTGCCCAGATGGGATTTTAACATCTCCAAAAATGGAGAATCTAAAATCCCTCTGGGCAACCTGTTCTAGTGCTGGACCATCCTCACTGCACATGTTTTTTCTTAGGAACAATAAATACCTCTTTCAATAAAGCAAAATAGTGCTATACTTCTTAAGCCACAGTGCTGTACAATGCACTTGCAGCAGGAGTGCCAGGTAAAATATGCAGGTAAACATAAGCCATAAGAAACAGAAGGTACTCACTTGAGAGATCTTAACATTTTCAAATTCGGGAGGAACTGAAACAGCTGCAAAAGTCCCTCATCTCCCAGATAATTATTTGATAGGCTAGGATTTAAAAAAACAGGCATTTCATTTTCACAGGAAAAAAAAAACAAAACGCAAAAATAGACACAATCAGCTCTTGGTAACAAGAGCTCTGACAGCAGAACACGGGCACCACACATGCACTGCCCTCTCCACTGGTGACTAATGCCTCCAGGGAGACCAAGGACTGGAATTAACATAAGACAGACAAAAACCTAGCTCAGGGCTCATCCTTTTCTCATGTCCACCTAGTGAAGCCCCTGGACTGACAGTGCTTTTTAATGCAGTTACCAGGGACCAGAAGTCCACAGCTCTGAGAAATGATCAACTTGGTCAGGTAGAAGAGAGGAGCCACAGGTTAGCCATGGAGAAGGGTATCAGGCCCAGATATCACACCAGGCTATGGCCTATGTAAGAATCAGGGACATGTGAGAACTTAGGAAGTTCCAGCTCATATTCAAATATGA
>BJBW01000836.1:0-28308 GCA_004320125.1 Scolopax mira
AAAAAAACTAGCAGTACTTTTTCTTGTGCCTTCCAGTGATAAACAGCATCAGTTAAATGCATTTTTTTCTTTATTTATTTGTTCTAAATTATTTCTGATTCTTCACATGATGCCATGCCGGTTTCCTTTCTTGGAAACAGATGATTTTTAGAACAAGCCTACAAGTATCATCCTCATGCCAATATCTGCCCTTGTCAATGCTGCAGAAACTATACCATAAGCAGAAACTATACTGCAAGATGTTTTATCTATCTCATGTATAAATAAAAGCAAACTCCTCAGTAGCCTGTTATCGCTTTCATCTCTCATAAAGATTACCTTGCATCTTGCCATTGCAGCAGCTGCGTAGCACAGAATTATCCATTCCCTACATGTTTCTCGGGTAGAGCCTGAGAAAGGAGTGGTGTGTGACATGTTACACAAATGAGGAGAGTCCATTCAGAATCATATATTTAAGGTATTTCATTCCCAACTAAGGAAAGGTATTCAAACCTCCAGGATCCATTAACAAAGTTGAAGAATGTTTCTTCTGGAGAATACATTAAGAGTGTTTCCACACACAAAGCTGCCCCAAAGTTCTCCAGGAATATTTTCTAGGATATGCCTATTCATCAAAATTTGAAAGACACTTTTAATCTGGTAAAAGGTGACAACTTGACCACATTTGGACTGGCAAAGGCTGCCTCACTTCCCACCAATTTGACCTGCTCTGCTCTCACCAGTACTTTCACTAAGATAAATGGTGAGCAAAGTGCTTGTTGAGTGCACATCCAAAGATTTTCATCTCTTCAAGAGATTTGCTTGACAGCCTCAGGGCTCATCCACAGTTTATCAAGAAACTGACAGGAATCAAGGCTCCTAAATCAACCACTGCTGACCACTGCCTTTGATCCACACCACAACAGTAAATGCTGCAACTGTGCTGTACCCATTGTCTGTAAAGAATACAGTACTCCCACAAATTATGAATAAACATACACAGCTGTTTTCTGGCCATCTAGGTCTATGCTCAGTGTGTTGGAACCAGTGTTGAAAACCAAAACTGCAAGTTGTATGAAATGCAGCCAAAACAAATCAAAGAATTTCCAAGTGTACTCAGCAAAGCAAAGTAGTTTTGATTTTCTGACTTAAGTGGAGTTTCCTTTTTCTCTGTGCTCAGGAGCAACTCCATGGCAAAATGTAAAAGACATACTGTACCCTAAGTCAGCTGAGAAGCAAACTGGAAACTTTGAAAACAAAACCCAAGAGCTGTACATGGAAAGACTGAAGGGCAGAAGGCATACTACCCAAACCCTTATTTTTAATTAAAGGGAGCTCATAAATGCATTTTCTAGAAATTAATCAGTAGGTGAATCAGTTGGAGGGTAAAGCCTGCAGCACTGCTTTTTCGAGCATTAGATATTTTTTGGCCTCTCACTAGAGCAACAGCAGATGTTTATAACAGTAATCATGCAGCAATGCTTTCAAATGTATTTGCAAATATTCTTTTTTATCATGCACCAGATAAAAGCAAGGACAGTTCAGTAGTTAGACTAAACAATTCCAAGTCCAAACTTGCACAAAAAATGTGTTCTTGGAGTTCTCTCAATGGTGTTAAGAGCCGAAATACAAAGCTTCCAACCTAAATAGACAAGCAACAGCAGCAACTGAGTGGTGCCACGGAATAAAACCGCTTCCTACAAAGTTTTCACCTAAAATTGTACATCACATGTTAACGGACAAATTTCTGCTCTACATACATAACCAGTCCTCCTAACTAAAGCATATAAAATAAGTAACTGCTAAAAAGAGAATACTGTTCATTTATTTGTCACTCTATTTCCAAAGCACCTATTCCTAACTTTTACCAACAGAAAAAAAAAAAAAAAACACCAAAAATTATGTTTAATTCACATAAGAACACGACAGCACCAGAGTCAGTTTTTGACAAGGAAAGCACAACAGCAATACAGTAAAGTCTCTACCATTAAACTAGACCCTAAGAAAGTAATCACCTATTCCCATAGTTGCCTGGGGATATAAGTATTATGGGAGACGCCACCGGATTAAAGCCTAACACTTAATTGTGAGAAAGGCAAAAATCCACCAGAAAGCATCACCCCGCCTTGCTTCCTGCAGAATAGCTGCCCGCTTTCACCCTTCGCTGCCCAAGAGCAAAGCAAGCTCCCTGGCCTGAGGAGAAAGGCAAGAAGGATGGAGAAGGAGTTAGAGCCATCGGGCACGGCAGCACCGAGGAGGAAAGCAGATCAAGAAAACGCAGAAAAAGTCTTCCAGGAAGAAAGAAAAACTGTGAGACTGAGTGTGAAAAGGCGACAGCTCCTGCCCAGAGTGGGAACCGGAGACCCCCTCCTCGGCCCACCCAGCCGGTAGCTTTACATGAGAGTCACTCTCCGGGCAGAGACCCCGGGGAGGACCCCAGCGCTCCGCCGCCCCTCCCGAGCCCAGCCTTCCCAGGCGCCCCGCTCTGCCCGGCAGGGACACGGCTGCAAAGGGGACCCCGGCCACGGCGGGGGAGGAAGGGCCAGGAGGGCGCTCGGCGGGGACCGGGCTTCCAGCAAGGGGCCCGGCGGCCCCTGCCCGGCCGGGGCGGGCGGGGGCGGCCGCGCAGCACCGAGGAGAGCAGGCGGGGGCGGGCGCGGGGCGCGCTTACCTGCAGCACCAGCGGCTCGGGGTTGAAGGCGAGGGTGATGAGGAGCTGCATGCGCTCCGAGTCCTTCAGGTTGCGCAGGAGGAAGCTGCCCGAGTCCTTGGTCTCGGCGTAGCGGCGGACCAGGCGGTCGAGCAGGCGCTGCGAGGGGCAGTGCACCAGGTCCGACCAGCCCTCCACGGCGTCGGGGGTGAGGAGCCGCACGTCGCCGTTGAGGCTGGCGAACTCGGTGGCGTGCAGGGCCTGCAGGAGGTCGCAGCGGCCCCTGCCGGTGGCGCGGCGGCAGATCTTGGTGTCGATGTCGGCCAGCTCCTGCGCCGAGCCCAGCCGCTTGAGGACGACGCGGCGGCTGCCCTCGCGGGGCTCCCCGTAGCGGGCGAAGTAGACGTTCTTGACGTTGAAGAAGTCGAAGAGGCGCAGGCGGCCCCAGCTCTCCAGCCGCAGCTGCCCGTTGAGGAACTTGCGGCACCAGCTGGTGCCCCAGCAGGCCGGGCACTTATTGAGCTGCAGGAACCGCCGCTCCGACAGCTCGTTGCGCTGCAGCGAGGCCAGCAGCGAGTGCGTGTTCAGCACCAGCGCCGCCGCCAGGCTGCCCAGCACCGCCAGCTTCACGTAGCGGTACAGCCGACCCAACTTCAGCGACACCAGGCGCAGCATCGTCCCGCACCGCGCCGGACCGGGCCGGGCCGGGCCCGGCCCCCCACCCCCCCGCCCGCCCCGCCGCGCTCGCTCCCCGCCCCGGCCGCGCCGCAGCTACGGCACCGATAAACTCTCCGCCTCGCCGCTCGCCCGATAAAAGGCGGCCAAGTTACTGAGGGGACGGCGGGGAGGGGGAGGGTAGGGGACGGGGGGAGGCGCCAACAGCCCGCCGGCCCGGGCGGACCCGCCCCCGGGGGAGGGGCTCCGCTGCCGCTCCCGCCGCCGCGGCGGTGGGCGCGAGCCGCCCGCCCCGCTCCGGAGGGGTCTCCACCTCCCGCCGCTGACCCCGCCCACTCCGGGAGAGAGGAGGGGCCTGGGGCCAGCGCCGGCGGCGGTTGGCTGCGCGTGACGCGGCGCGGTCGCGTGCGGTTCCCGCCCCTCTTTCCCCCTCAGAGGCGGAGGGCGGGGCCGCCACGCGCGCGGGGAGGGCGGGGTTCGGGGCGGTTCTTGAGCGTGTGCTGGGGAAGGGGCGGGGCGCTCTTCCCGCCGCCTCAGCTCCGGTCCTGGCGGGCTCGTCTGCTGCCCGGGCCAGGGGCGGAGGGGCCGGTGAGCGGTGTCGCCATGTTGTCTGCCCGCCGCCCCGGGCGGAGGCGCTCACTATCCGTGCAGCGGACAGTGGCCTGCGCGAGGCCGGCCCGGGCCAGCAGTGGTACGCGACCGGCCGGACGCGGCCTTGTTGCTGCCCGTACGATTTCTGTCACCCAGCGCGACCTAGCCCACGGCTCGCGCCTCAGCGCTGCGGGCGCCGCCGCCCGCCGCTATCGGTTGGCACGGCGGTACCGGCGCCAGCGCGGCTCAGACCTGCCGCTAAGCGGCCGCTCTCTGACAAGCATCGCGTCTGTCGAGCACCCGGCGAGTGCCCGGGACGTCGCCGCGCGGCGGGACCGGGCCTCCGACCCGAGGGGAAGGAAGGCTCGGCCCGAGCGGTGCCGGCGAGCCCCGCTGGCAGGGACCGGTAGCCTGCGGGGGTTGGAGCCCAGCCCGTAGTGGCGGGCGTATGGTGTTTTTCATCAGGAAAGGAGCACAGAACGGAGGTTCGTGCAAAAACGCCACACGGCTCCCAAACAACTGGCTCGGCTGCACAAAACAGTTTGGTTTGCTGGGGCCACAGGAGAGGTTTTCTAGTTTCAAAGTGCAGCGCTGTCAGGGTGCAGTTCACGTGTTTGATAAATGTCTGAGTTTTGTGGTGAGACCACGACACCTGGTCCTTCTACATCCCTCCATCCATCCCTCCATCCATCCCCACTGTGGAGGGAAGAACCAGCAGGGTCACCCACTGGTCAGCTGAATGAAGGCAGCAGAGTCCCGTACAGGCTGCCCTCGCTATCCCTCCCTGCCCACGTCACTGCCACAGGTCAAAAAACATTCTGTAAAACTATCAAAGAACAGGAGAAAAAAAAATATTAAGAAGATGAAAGTCCTAGTTTTTTCAATACTGCTTTTCTTAAACTGAGCCTGTACTCTCCTAAGTCAACCCTTCATAGTGCCTGTTTAGGCTCAAAAGTGCAGTAGGGGATACGATCATTGAGGGGAAAAGTGTAGCAAACTGGATAATTTCCAGTTACTTCATTTCCATGATATATAAATTTAAGTGCTTAGTATCTAGTCTATTATATCTGTCTTTTTACATCAGCGTGTACTTACCTCTCTGCATACTATGTTTTTACATTTGTATAAAGTCAGCTCAAAGAATTAATCATACTGAGATTTTGTCACTCTTGAATGTGTACAGTGAACTTGCACCACTTGGTGTATATTGAGCGTGACTATCTCATTCAATGTGCCTTGTTAAATGCTATTTGGAGACTCAGATCACCCAATCAGCAAGTTCTAGTCTACAAGCCATTAGTTTTATTAGAAAATACAGAAACATAAAAAATAAATATATATATAATACATATATATATATAGTCTTCCTTAACTCAGGTCTTCGCTTGTGGATGCACTGCTTGTTGACACATTTCAAATAATAATAATAGATTCTGAAAGATGAACTGATTTTTTTTCTGGATGTAAACTCCAAACTCACCAGCCAAACACATTTGGTTTTCTTTACAGGCTGGTAGAGCTTTTTTTTCATCTAACAATATTTAGTTTGTAACTTAATAAGTCACTAACAAATCCAAATCCAAACAAATATATTGAATTAACATTTATTTTCTACATTGCTTATTTCTCAAGCTTTCTCACTGGCTCAGTTATAGGGAAATAGCTTGATCCTCCTGAATATAAACAGAATATTTTAATCTTTACTGATGAAATTACCACTGTAAAGTACAAAGAATCTTTTAAATAGTTTAGCTAATATGTTTTCTAACAACAATGTAGTGTTCTTAAAGCATTTGACATTGCAAATCCATAAACAAATACATCTGCTGTTTCTAAACAGATCAGAAAACTTGTTCTGAGTTACATAAAAGTTGCGTTTATTTCTGGTTTCATTGGTATTCATTGGAGACTTTGGGGGTTGTTTCTGAGGGATAAAGAAAGGTGGAGACTGCCTTTTTTTACAATGTGGCTGTAATTTGGTTTCACAGATTTACAAATATTGCATAAAGAAACAAAGATGCAGCTGATTCCATTTGGAAGACTTTGAAATGAAAAAATAAGTTGAGGCAGAGTTAGTAAGTAAAAGCAAAGGTGGGAGAACAACTGCAATAAACAAATAAATAAAACTGAATAAAAATGTTAGTTCTGTGAAAATGACAGATGTATCTTGTAACTCTTAAAAAACTTGATTTGTGAATGATCCATTTCAAGAGGAAAGGGGAATCCATTTCAAGGTGGAGGGGAGTGCAAAATTGAGTAGATAATGCACTATAATATATGTATTTTCTGTTTTTCTAGAGCTGATACCTTCTGTCTAAGCTTCAAAATAAACAACAGTAGTTTTCCTGTGAACACTACATTATTTATGACAATGTAATTTATCAAAGATTCCTGTGACTGGAATGAAAATACACAGCATCAGTGGAGTGCAAGGGCAGGAAGTTCTCCAATGTATAGCAGGTTAGTTTAGTCTACAGAGTGCTGCTTTGCAGTAGCTCAGCAATGGGGTCTCAGTTTGCTGTATGTTACGAAGTGTCATTCCAACAATTACCTATTATTGCTGGCTCCATATGTGGATTTTTTACAACTCCCAAAACAATGTCGTGTTGGAGTTGTCCACAGACTCATAATGTAAGTGGACATAATATATTGTCCAGAGACAATTGTTTTCAGAGACATCGAGAGGCTTCATGAAAATCACAAACAGTATGGCTACAGAGACATCTTACACTATATTAAATTATCTAGTATATTGATTTGAAAGAAGACTTGAATAGATCCAAACCTTCTCTCTCCATAATGAAAAAGCAAACAACCACCCAGAATTTTAACAGTTTAGAATGAAAAGATAATCCAGCAATTCTATGTAATTCTATGTAAAGGTCTGATAACAGACTGGTGTACTAGGGCACTTTGCTCTGAGCTCTTCTATTTGAAACTAGAGAATCACCAGCTGTCCAAAATGACAGCTATCTCAAAATCCATGCAAATACTGCAAAACAGTCTGGAGTATCTTTTTTTTTTTTTTTTTTTTTTTTTTTAAATTGTCTAGAGACTCATTCCCACATTCAATCACAAAATCATCTTGTCACTTTCAAAATAGGGATCATTGTCACTTTAAACAGGCAAGTCTGAAAGATGTGCCAGGAAGAACAATTCTAAGTTCTACACCTTTATAATCAAAAGAGTTTACATATTTCAGTTCACATGCATTAGACTGACTGCACACACATAGTTCAGAAGCATGTCCCACAGGAATAGCTGCAGTGGATATGCCTGAGATTCCTGAATATTTAGCCTTATAATATTGGGAGATATCCAGAGATTGTGACAAACATTCAATATCCTCAGGTATCTTTCAAATTTCACCTCAGACATAAGTGAAGAAATCTGGATGTATGGTTGGGCTGTGTAAACTATCTGTCTAGCCAACCATCCATCCCAGAGAGAGGGACACTGTTTGCAGCTGTCTCAGGGCACGTAGCATAAACTCTGTTCTGTGTTCTACCTTCTGCAGATTCCAAATCTGGTTTACTATGTTGTACCACCACTTACTGTGGGCAAAATGAAATTAGCATTGTGGTTCTGGAAAAATAACACCTAAAAGGTAGTTCAGGTTAATCTGTCAGATGAGCAGGAGGGAGTGTCCTTCTTTAACCAATAAACAGTTGCAGTAAACTGGTGTTTTAATATGTACATTTGTATGTATGTACATTGTACATACTAATGTACAACACTAATTAGAGTGCGGGCAAAAATGAAAAAAAAAAAACCAACAAGGTTACATTTTTTTATAAATAAACATCAGATTTTTAATTGGGTCGAATTTCATGCACATAACATATTGTGCATGTAGCAGCATAACACAGAAATACAGACTCTTGGAAATAACATTCCAAGTTATTTTGCTTAATCAACATCTTAGCAAGCGTGCTTTATCATCATGATATGAAATTTGCTGATTATAGCAACACTTGCTGATTTATTTGACAGGCTGAGAGAGTTGAGGTTGTTCAGCCTGGAGAAGAGAAGGCTCTGGGGACACCTTATAGCAGCGTCCCCATACCGAAAGGGGGCCTACAGGAGAGATGGGGACAAGATTCCCTATCAGGGAGTGTAGCAATAGTATAAGGGGTTTTAAACTAAAAGAGGGAAGATTTAGATTAGATATGAGGAAGAAATTATTTTCTGTGAGGGTGGTGATGCACTGAAACAGGTTGCCCAGAGAAGTTGTGGATGCCCCATCCCTGTAAGTGTTCAAGGCCAGGCTGGATGGGGGTTTGAGCAACCTGCTCTAGTGGGAGGTGTCCCTGCCCATGGCAGGGGGGTTGGAACGAGGTGATCTTTAAAGTTGCTTCCAGCCCAAACCATTCTATGATAGCACTGTACTTAAACATCAAAATCTGCAAAAGTATTTTTAAGTTCACATTTCCCTCTTCTCACATCTTCAAATAGAGATTAAGGATGGTCATTCTTTTTATCCTTTAAAGACAACATCTATTTTTGTTCTGATTTCATGCAGTGTGTTCTTTATATCGGTGCAACAATAAGGTCACCTTCTATGAAGTATATTTAACTTTTTTCTTGTGGAAATTTTGAAATCTCTCAATGAAAACAATGATTTGTTTTCATCTTCAAACTTTACACAAAAGTTTTACCATAGATATATAAGATCATTTCTTTCAGTGCATAATTTTGCTGCATGATGAAGCCAATCTATGAGTTAGCCTTATTTAGGCTTTCAGTCTTAGTCTTAGAGTTACTGAATTTTGCTTTATGTAAAGCTTGATTTTGTTCATTTAGTTCAATGTGAAAGTATTATATAGCATTTGACATGTGTTTATTTAAATATATCATTGTTTAATGTGGATTTTCAGGTTTGCTAGGAGGGTTTAGGTGTTGGTTTGTCTTTTTAATCAGTCTGCAAGCTTTATTTTACAGTAATCAGAATTTTCAAGTCATGGAAATACTGGGGCCCTGAAATTTATTATTCTTTTTGTATTATTTTATATAAGTATGACGCTGATAAGACTGCACCAAAATTAATAGAAGCTCATTGATTGGACTTCGGTGTGGACTTTTAGTTCAGCCCTGGGTCTAATATTACTGATTTCAAAGGACTATTGACACATAATTATTCAAACTGGAAGAAAGGAACTGAAAACCATCTCCCTAATTTACTTTATCATGTTCCTTCAGTGGTGACTATACATATGTTAATAAAGTTCTTATTGTAAACACTGAAAATCTGTAATACAGGAAACCACATGAATGCTATTGGAAACTTCTCCATTCTTTACTAAAGCTGCTATTATTATAAATTCATCTTGTAAGTGACTATGGGAATGTATTGCTATGGTAACTGTCATCCACAGCAGCAGCTGCTTGCTTTTCGTTGCTGTTGCATATATATATGTTAAAGGTAATAATATCTCTTCTTTCAATTTTTATGTGCTTAACCTGAAAAAAGACACCAGCATTTCAAAAGCTACCCATCTAATGACAAATTAAGCCAATCTATGAGTTAGGTTTATGTAGTCGTGCGTAAGTTTCAGTCAGTTTCTGTCTTAGAGTTGCTGAAGATTAGCTAAAAGCCTAGCCTTAATGTTATTTTATGCCATGACAAATAACTGCACAAAGGTAGCAGAACAAAGCCCCTTCCATATGTTTTGTCAAATTCAAAAGATGAGATTTTCCAGTAATTCAGTTTCAGAAAGTCTTTATTATCAATACTTAAAAATTTTTATAGTAACTATAGTCAATAGTTACAAAGAATTTTTCCTCCCTTCCAGCCTTTCCAGGAGGAACATATCATTGGGGCTTCTGTTCCAGTAGGCCTATTTTTACTTTTATTTTTTTAATATCTCAAACTCTAAGAACTAAAATCCAGTCATTTGTCCTCTGGTTCTTCTCTGTTCTCTATTTTACATTTTCAGAGATGTCTTTAGATCTAAGCTATGCCATTCTGCTGTGCCATTTAGATACTTGCTAAACACTGTGTCTCTTAGTCCAGCAGGCAGAGGAAGTACAAAGTATGTTCCTTATGTCAGTAAAATAATCCCATTAATCTTCTTAATGGTCTTATGAGAGAAGTATTTTATGTTATCCCTGCTTTAAGGATGAGGAAAACACAACACAGAAAGATTACAAGTCAGATTGAAGTGTCTAGCATTATTTACAGAAGTAGAATATCCCTTGCCATAGAAAAGGGTCAAAATAATTAAATTCTTATGTTATGGTTCACCACACTGGTCCTTTTATCTGCCATATCAAAACATGTAAACTAGAACTGGAAAAGGTTCAGAGAAAAGCTGAGGGATGATAAGAAATATAGCTTCCTTTTATAAGCAATTAAGTAAACTAGAACTGTTCAGTTTGAGAAAAAGATATTATGAAGGGATATGATAAAAGTACAAGATGGTAAGTGTAATGGAAAGGCTGGGTATGTCTCAGATGTTCATCATCTTGTCTACTGCAAGAACCAATTAAAAAAGCCACAAACTAAGCTGGTAGGATCCCATTTCAGAGCAATAAAATGAGTCCTGCAATGGGTAATAGAGCTGTGGAACTCCTTGCCAAAGGTCACTGCAGTGTTTATATTGGTTCTAAGGAAGACTGGGCAGTTTCACAAAAGAGAAGCCCCACTGAGGCTAACCAACTACACAGAATCTGTATCTGACTTTGAAAGTCCCTGAGCTGAAAAGGATTGCTTGGGTGCAAAAAGTCTGCAAAAGCAGCAAACAAAATTCCTACTTCTTCCTAGGCATCCACTTCATGGATAAAGTTAATGACAGGATATTGGTCTTCATGGATATTTGGCCTAGTAGGCTTGTCCTTAAATGTCCATACCCCATAAAGAGCACTGTTGTTCAAAATATAAAATAACAGAAAGTTATTTAATCTTACTGTATTTTTTTCAGACATGAAACAAATGCAAATATTTGAAAATTGTTGGCAGATCAACTGTTTGACAGTAGGTCCATTATTATTCTGTCTATAAAACACTGCATTTTTAAATTGCTTGATCTTCAGTGTAAGCTGAAGGGCTTAAACACTTGCTTTCATGTCCATTTATTGACATAATTTTTATAACCTAATTGAAAGTTTCCAGCCACTGGTACAAAGCTCCTCAAGGATGTAGAAGTTCTCTTAACTGCATTTTGCTAACTTTAAAGATTAGGGAACATAATTTTAATGATCTTGGTGATTTTGTATTAAGTCATACTGGAAGAAACAAAGAAACAGTTGTTGATTCTAAAAGTACCATAGTACTGAGATGTAGAACTTGACTTAGAAATTGGTGCCACAAAGGACACTACTTTTTTAATAGCTGAGTTGTTGGTTTTTTTATTCCTTTATGAATATAGCTTAAAGTGTGTTCATACCACCCTTGCAGCCCCCTCTACTACCAAAACCTTGCCAGATAAACACACTACAGAAATCTTTGAGGAAACTAATTATTTTGCATATGCTATACTTGTCAAACAATCTGTAAGATGAAGAAATAACTATTCAAAAGGAAAAATTAGGTAAATTTTACTGTCATAGAAACTATGTGCTAGAACAGCTTATGACAGCTAATGAGAGTGGTCGTAACAGGAAATATAAAACCAAATTCTATACTATGATAACAGGAATTAAGTTTTAGTAAGGACATAAAAATACAAAGAATAAAGACAGAACATAGAATGTACTACATGGCAATAAATATGTTTGAAAATTAAGGTTAGATGTAGCAAAGGTAGAAGACAGGTAGGAATTAGTAGATAAGTTCAAGCCTTAGCATCTCAAAATCTTAAAAAGTTCCAATACCATCAAACCATGGAGACACATTTTGTTGGCAAAAATACTTATATGCTTGAAGTTCTGCTGTGTTCAGAAGGACTGAACATCTCTTAACAAGCTTTAGTCCCTTCAGAATTGAAAACAACAGTAAGCAGTCTTTTGCCAGTGTCACCTGAATAGCTTAATTCAATAGGATGAAGGGCTTATCTACCAGACTTGTTGCATCTATTAGTGAAAGCTACTTTCTTGTCATGCTGTCTTTGCATTGTGTAGGCCCTAACAAAGGATTTTGGATTCCACTTTGAGGGTCAAGAGCTGAAAAGTAGTATGCAGCATTCCCTGCTGCATTCCCTGTATTGCATTCCCTGTAGTGGTGCCCTTTGTGAATACAGCCACAACAACCCAAAGACTTTCATACTTTGGAACCTGCCAAACTGAAAGTCTGCGAAGTTGGCCCCGCAGTTTTTTGGGGGTTTTCTTCATTTCCTAAATGAAGATTTAACCTAAAGGAATCTCTTAAATCTCAAGAAGTTTATCAAAATAATAAAAATAGCATGTCTTGAACAATCTAAGAAAAGGTACCACTTACCTTTTTGTCTTCAAATGGTTTTAATAGGGCTGCCAATATAATTATGTCTTTCAGTAGAGCTTCTGTAATGCACTACAAACTCTATTGTAAATAATTATAATCAAGTGACTCCACCATTTTAAGAATTTTTGCTAAGGAAGTGAAGATCTGAAATTGTCTTCTAATTAGATAAATGCTGCAGTCACGATTAAGCTTTCTAAGTAAAGGACTAAACACTGAAAGTGTTACCTTGATCCATCAGTTGCCTACATGCCCCTCCATAACTAGGGATACTTTTTTTTTCCTGTGGGGACTCTTCCCACCTTGTTTTCTACCACTTAGGTCAGAACTAAAGTCACAGACATCTCAGTTGTTGTCGGAACTACTACAGTGTTCCAGATGCACCAGCATAAATTCCTTACAGGTTCAAGTGTAAATGATAAATGAACCACTTATTTTAAATACAATTATATCTGGTAAGTGACAGCACAAAGGAAGCATATGTTAAAGCAACAAACAGTAGAGGGTTTTTTAAAGGTGTGTAAGGCTCACTGACTTAATGAGAAGAGGACTACTAAAGAGAGTTGAGATTTTCCTTTGCTTTAACACTATTATACAAAGCTTGGAATTTTATGGAATAGCAAAATTCCCAGATGATGAAATGAGACTTTTACATCTTACAACATCTTACAATTTGATTATTCTTATATGAAAGAGAACATGTAGAGAAACAGAGTGGAGAATAACAAACCACATCAGGAGATATGGATTTTTTCAAAACTTGTAAGGGCCATGCTTTCAAAGAAAAGTCTAACCACATAAGAATTTAGCCTACCTCTTCCCCAAAACATATAATTCAAAAAAGAATTTTTTAATGAATGTAAATTTTTTTTCATAACTGTTAAAAATGTTATTTAGTCCAGAATCAGCACTATGATTATACAGGAGCTATAAAAAGTTCCAGGTTGTCCAGTGATTAGTCTGGGAACAAATTTCATAAACTAGTTGTCTAACAGAAGACAAACTTTTTCCTTATCTCCAGCAAGGAAGTAATTCCCTAGAACAATCTTACATTGGCTTATGCTGGCAGGTTTTTTAGTTTTTTTAGTTCTTAGACAAGCAACCACTGAGGATTCCTAAAAATTCAATAAAACAACCAAAATGTCTTGGAAACAGAATTCTCTTTCAACATTGCTCTTTTACAAGTTTGGAAGAAAATCTTGCTGAGAGGCGGAATACACTGTGTCACAGTCAGCACCTACTAACTGTAGCCAAAGACTGTTCTTTTAGAGCTGACATCAGCTCTGAGCATGGAGGCAGAGTATGTTCCTGTTTACCTGTGAACTACCACAGAGCCATTCTATTGCTAGAGTTGCTAAAAACGAGTTGCTAAAAAGCCTAGAAGGGCAGGACTGATGCCCTGCGACATTAGCTGGAGTCAGCACAAGCTGCACGTACTTTCATCAGGGAAATGAACCTGATTATCTTCAGACATCCTTTGGAACCTAAATTAATCTGCGATTCTGTGATTTTTTTGCAATTCAGAATCACAGAATAAGCTGTTGGTTGATTAAGCAGTAGATTTAGCTTAATAAAGGGGTAACTGACTGAAGTTTAATTGTTTGCAATATGTAAAACACCAGACTGGATGATTTAATAATCCTTTCTGGTCTGCGAAACTATCAAGCTCATGAAAATGCAACCCATTTTTTTAATACCACAATATTAGACATACTGCAAAGTAGAAAAATGGATTTGATGTGTACTGTCACCTGCTTAGCATTTCTACTGAAGCTTTGTTGAGAAATAAGAAGTAACAAATTACTGTCTAGTCAGCATAACTTGAAACATAGTTCTGGTTAGCTTTTGCTTCAGCCAACAGTTTCACATATGGAAACACATACAGTGCTTACCCTCCTTTGCAGATGAACACTGTAACAAGTCCTACATGTTTATAGACCTCGTAATTAAGATGACTAGAATAAGGAATGTCATGGTGAGGCGTGACTCAAACTTTCAGGAAAGTTGGTTATGTCCACATAATTGAGGTTTATATAGATGAGATGAGAGCCACAGCAAATTCAGCTTAAATAATCCAGAAGGAGGTTTCTTTTATTATAAGACACACAACTAAGTAAAAAAGTATTGCTCCAGGGCTTAGCAAGGTGGCTACAGACCTAAGTGAGATAAAAAATAATGACTAGGGAGCACAGAATTAAAAAGGAAAAAAAAAAACATCAGTAAAAAAAATGAGAGGAAAAAATTATAAAAAGTAATCTGAAAATCAGTAAAAAAGACAGAAATGAGTTTAACCTCTTGGTTATTAAAGAGAAGTCCATTGCTTTCTCTGTTAGCTGACAGCTACTTAAATTATTCTAATCACATAAAGTTAACAGGCAAAGATACTAAAAAGGGGGAAATTATTTACTTTGTATCTTTAAAAAAATAGGGAGCAAAGCCACAACCATTGCTAGAGCTGGAATGTTCGGGAAAAACTTGGTAGATTAACATCTTGAAAAGATGTGTAGAATACTAATGCAAGATTTCAGCCAAGCTTGAAACTCAGTGCTATTTGAAATAATCTTTGCCTTCTGTAAGTGCTGTTTCGGTGGCCTACAGTGCATTTACAACTTTTGACGTGCACCTGTCTACAGAAGCAATACTCAGTTTTGCTCAGTTTCTATAACTAGAAATATTTTTTAAATGGACCTCAAAAGTCCTACATGGGCATGGTTTATTCTTGGATAACATGGATACAGTAGAAACTCAAAATGAGCAGGAGTGTTAAGATGTGCTCTTATAGAAGCAGAAACAGTAGTCTAAAAGTGGACGAGCTGGCATTTGAATTCAATTGTAGATCTATCATAGTGGGAAGAACAAGAGAAATGAGTAAGCTTAGATTCACTATTGCAACGCAAATCTAAAGATAAAAAACCTGCCACAGATAGAATGTGAAAGAAAAAACTGATTTCATTTTAATTCACTTATAGTAAATGTGAACTAAAGTACTAGGGTCTATAGAACCCTACAGGACCCTAAAGGAGTAGGTCTAGCTATACCTGCAGTTTGCTTTCATAAGTTGCATTAGCTTTGAACACTTTCCAGGCTCAAAGACAGCTTAAAAATGTTTGCAGTGTTATTCTACTCATAAATAAGTAAGATTTAAAAAAAAAAAACAAAAACTGTCCTGTATTTCCTAGAAAGCAACAATCTGCCTGACTTTTTAAAAAGTAAAGCACTGGAAGAAGTGAGGGGATACAGTTAAGGTAGCACTATTTATTTCTTTTTCATTTGTTTCAAATTTAATTTTAACTGGTTTTGATTGAAAAATGAGTAGTTCACAGGAACAAACATCAGTGACTCATTTGACAGATGACCTAATTTATTTTTTAACAGAGTTCCATAAAAGACAATTATATGTTGCTGGTTACATAGTTAGAAAACATTGGTTCACTGATTCTGAAGTATTCCATTTGAAATATTTGTACGTCTAAGATTGTACGTCTGACGCTTGACTTCAAGATCATAGTCTGAAAATATATATCTCTAGCATGTAACCATGACAATGTGTAGAGCTCATTTTATTTTGCATTTTGTAATTTGCAATCCAAATAAACTTACTTCTAGGTATCTGAGGTCATGGGATTGAGAAGCAGTATTATAGCATGCTATTTTATTAAAAAGGCATATCTTTCACGTTCACAAATCATTCACATTTCAGAGCAACGTTTGCAGCAGTCCTTATCAATCACTGATACATCTTGTAGGAGAGAAGAAAAAAGGAACTATCCTTCCCAAGTCAAAACATCAATAGTTTCATCCTCTAATTCTGAATTAATTCCTACAGAGACAAGGTCAGTTAAATTACATACTCTCTGTACTTTACTCCAGCTGACAATCTGCTGGTTATAATGCAAGAACACAAGGGCTCAAATAGATTTTCCTGACATGGTGTGCCATCTGGCACAAAGCAGTCTTACAAATGCTGCTTCCCTGCTCTGCTTTTGCAGATCTAGTGAAGGCATAATTGTAAGCCCTGTCAGTTTTCAGTAGCAAAGTTAGCTTAATGCAATCTATCTGTAGGTATCAAAATCACTTTTGACAGATGCAATGTTTCATGGTTTCAACTTAAAGATGTAATTATATTTCCATGCAGAAAAATTCTCCAACACTATAAGTACATTTGAAAGTGTAGCAGGATTAAAACAAGAACTAGGGAATAATAACTGTGACTGTTTGGAATATTGGTGCTTAATGGAGTAACACATTAGGAAGCAAATGAGTTATTTCACTGTTATGGGGCCAAATTGTGATCTCATTTCCTCAGATGCAAGACAGATGAGAATCTGCTTTTAATAAGTGAAGCAGTAACAGAATGAACCATCATGCAGTGGTGATGCTTAAGCATTCCCAAGCAGCACTATCAGTACATCTCACTACAGAGGCAAGCTTGCGTGTCTTTGCAACTGTGATTTCATACATTCTGAATGACGCTAGAGTGTGGGGTGATGTTGTGATGCTGCACAGATGGTGACTGGAATAAAATTACTCTTTCATTTGTGACCCAACTCAGAATTCAACCTTTGGTCTCCAGCAGGAACAGGACAGTAAACCAACTCGCTGTGACAGGTTTTTTTCTTTCAATGGTTTTAAAGGTCTGGCTAAATACCACTGTTACTGATGGAAATCTTGTTTCCCAGCCATTAATACTACAGGGAAAAAAAGAGTGCAGATTTTACAATAAGAGCATCATGTATTCAGATATGCTGAGTAGCCAGGTGTGCAGTTCTGAAAAATTCCTCCTTACACAAAGATTCTATCATTTTTTTTCCCCACTTATGTACAAATGGCACTAAATGGTATTAACCTGAACACTGAGTAGTGTACTGAGGAAGATAAAATTAACAGAAGGATCTCCTTCAACCTATTTATGATACAATATTGTTCAGTGGAGTCAATATACATTCCACACTGTAGGGCTACACAAAAAAATTGTGTACACTTGCATTTAACAACCATAAGTTTGTACAGTTCAACTGTAGGAGTATAAAACACTTCTGAAAAATTAGACACAGCTATTGAATGTGTTTTTGATTTACCCACTTTGTCTTAAACTGAAGCAAAGACAGTTGCTACTGCAGATTTACAGGACAAATGAAAACATCACCCAAAGCACTGATTATAGCATGGGATTTTGTAATTTCCCAGAAGATTCCAAACATATATCATGGTTTTGTGGAAGTGACAAATACCATATCTGAACGGATGTTTTTTGGTATGCCACTGTACTATTTTACTGTTTAGGCTGTATAACTGGGAAGATCCAGCTTTTTGTGATTCTGCAATTTTAGAAATACCATTCTTCCATGGAAACCTCTGTGCACTGTGAAATTAACTTAAAATTGAAGGCCCATGATTTCCACTCTAAATTTTAGTGCACAGGAAACAAAAACATTTTGTTTTCCTCAAATGGGATTGAGATGGAGGGCAGAGTTGAAAGAAAAGATGCACCTGCTGTATAGCTATCGGCAGCTTTTCTTCAATTGCACATCCTATTTACAAATAACATTTTCTAGTACTATTTAAGAAAGAAATCTTTTTTCCCCCCATTAAATAGTAATGTATTGACTTCTATTTGTTTTGCAACAGAAGCTCAAATAATGGTATTGCTTGTAACTTTTGCCTACCAATGTGAATGCTGGAAACAAAAATCCACTATTTACAGTACTTTTGAAAATGCTATCTCACTTACATGAAGATGTTTGGACAATTTAAAGTAATTTCAGTGCATCCTTAGGACAAAGTATATACTCTATTTAATCATTTTAGCTAGTGTTTTCAGAAAGAGAGGCCTAACGTGTCTAAATTTATACGTAAAAATCTGAAATGGGATTCATATTTATAAGGAGTCCAGGGAGAATAGCAGAACACAAGTAATAAGTAGTGAATTGCTTGGTTTTATGGCAGTATCACCTTATGAACTGCAAAACAAACGTCTGCATTGGATTTAGATTGTACAGAGAGAAAAAGCCAAGCTGAAGCAGAATAACAGTAACTTAGGGCTGGGCAGATCACTAATTAGCCTAACCTTAGATTTGATTCCAGAGCAAAAGTTCTGTTTAAAATACATTGTTTATCTGGCTAGCTAATTGTATAGTCCCTTCCCATCCATGTCAAATGATTGATAAATTTGAGAAGGATTGTCTCAACAGTGTTCTTTCAACACCAAAAATCTGATTCTTCTGATTTGAAGACACACAAACCTGGCTTTGTGCACTAGGATGGTGAGCCCCTATAGTTCCTCTCCCTAACAGTGCCACAGAACTGCTGTAAATTTTCATATGGGGCATGGATGAAAAGAATATCCTCAATCATGGAATTAGATATATTCTCCCTTTAATAGCAACAGACACAGCTTTAAGTTTGTTTCTTGTTTATTTCAGACCGAGTATTCTTAGTAGAAGGATGTGGAAAATAATCTCTTTTAAATACCAGAATATGCTTTGTCCATTAATCATACAAGAATACACTAGGCATCTAAGCAGAGCCTGTGAATAATCCAAAATACATTGTGCATGCATGTTAGAAGACAGGACAGAATAACTCACATACCTTGGAAATAGAGCAGATTTGTCAGTACATAATTCATAAACATTTTTTCCTGCAAAGCAGAGTAAGGAAAAATCTCACCAAAATTAGAAGTTCCCAAGAATTTTTGGTATTTCAGTTTCTTGTGTCTCCCATAACAGATTGGTGGAAAATGTTCATGCAATGCCTAAGAAAGTGAAACTTCAGCAACAAAAACAAGACTTCTACTGTTATTCCGTGCAGGAGTCACTATATGATACTTTGAGTACAATGTGATTCATGTATAAAGTAGAGCTGAAATTCAAAAGTTATAAGTGGTTTTTTGTGTATCTAACTTCCATGAACTGCTAACTTATTTTGAATGCAGTACTTGTTTCCTTCCTCTCTTCTCTACCTGCAAGTTAAAGACCCAGTAAATAAAACAGCAAGGCGTTGAGCAGTTTGAAGCCTGATGTAAGCTGGTTTAGATGTTTTTGATCAGAGGACTCCCCAAAGTCCCTTCAAACCTGAATTACCCTTTCATTTTGATTTTATGATGCTGTATCAATCAGAAATTCCAGAAGATAATTGCACAGGATTCACAATAGACAGTTGTTTTCATTTCATGAGCCTCTATCCACAGAAAATCTAGGATGCCTAAATAGCGAGAAGAACCAGTTTGCCCAACAGGCTAGTGTCAAAGCAACGAAATGCCTAAAATGAGCTGTGATGATCAGATGAGACTGATCACCAGAGGAGAGCAGAATTCATAAGATAGGATTTATTTTTTTTAATGATTTATTTTGGGAGTCTTCTACAGCTTATCTTTGGAGAGCAGAAAAAAGAGAAACAGAAATGAAGAAATGACTGCTGCAGCAAGAAGAAATGCCAGATTTTGAGGAATTTATATGAAGCGAAAGGAATGAGAACTGAGCCTTTCTTCTTTCAGAGTTTTGGTCTAGGACCAAAAAATGCTACAGAGCAGTAAGCATACCAAAAACATAGGAGTACATACAGAGTTCTAGTGCTCTGCATGTATCTCACAGTAACCTGTGGAGTGATTCTGGTAGAAAATTATACAATATATGTGACGATATAAGGCACGATTTTCTAATTACTTCAGTTTTTCTGTTGCAAGGGTAATGTTTCTCCATTCTATACTTTTCCCTAAGCAAATAAAAAACTTCACTGTCATCATTTTAGCCTAAGTCTTTAGAAAGGGACCAATGGCAGCTCTTTCAGGTAGTTTCATGATTTTATTTCATCTATTCCTGACTGCCTAAAATGAGCAAATTTCATGCAAAATATGCATGATGGAAGTCTGTAAGAGGACTTCAGGGTGGTTTTTAGTTTTGCAGCAGCCACAGAAGTTTTTATACCAAGCATGCTGAATTAGACACTTCATAATCTTACCAGTAACTTCGACCTTATCAAGGGGATCGAGGGAAAGAAGTTCCATCCTGCTGACACAAACTCACAGCAGATTTCCACATAGCTTCACAAAAACAGTGGACAGACAGGAGAACAGTAAGAATTCCTAAAAATGCTGCCAGAAGGAAAAGCAAGTAATTACAACAGTCATAATATATGATAGTAAAACAAACATGAGTGTAAGGAGACATCAAATATACTACTTTCCAATCTCAAACTTGAATTGGATTCCCACAGCTTTAAAACTATCTCCAGGATACCTTAAATAGAAAAGAAATAGCTCCAAGGCAAAGTTGGCTTTAAGACATTCTTCACAGATCATTCCCATAAAGTCAAAAAAATTCAGGAAGGCTGCCAAGAAATAATGACCTTTGGAAGAACAGTATTGTATCTACCTTTTCAGTAGGGATACCCCTTCTGTGATGGGAAGATATTTCCCTGAAGATATTTACTTTCGCACTATTTCCACAAAGCCACAGTAGGGAAACATTTCTCCTTGAAGAAAAACAAATTATATAAGTATTGTAAAGATGACAATTTTGGTTTATGGTTCTGTTTAAAAGAAGACACTCCCTCACCAAAGACCATGACAATTTTGGTCTAAAAATTGACTATTTCTGTAATATTCCCAAAAAGATTATCATTTAAATTAGTCTTTAGTAAAATAGTCAGAGGCATCCAAGTTTTGTTACTAGGTTCAGATGTTACGAACTGAATGAAACCAAATCATGTGCTAGAAGTAGATTCCTTTTGTTACTTATGCACATGAGTTCAGGACCAAACTATGGTCTCACTGAAGTTAATGGCAAAACTCCCACTGACTTCAATTAGAACAGAATTTGGCTCACAGTCTCATTACTGAGCATAACAAATAAAAGAAGCTTTTACAAGCTGCATTGCTGTGGAAAAGGGCACGTACCATGTAGCAGATTTCATTGAACCCATAGCCAACAGTCATCACTATAGCAACTGAGGTTCTAACAAAGGTAGTCAGTGTCTCTGTAATCATCAGGTGTCTCTATAGCAACTAGAGTTTCCAGAGAACAAGAGAAAAATATTTGAAAGCTGTCAGTTGGAAGAAAAGAGGTCTGTGAATAAGAAGGTTGGGACCAAAAGCAACATAAGGGTAAAACATGGCTTGAAGTGAAGAGAAATGATTGTCCAGAACCTACAGAGACAATGACAAAGGAAGAGAGAGCACAGGCCAAGGACTAGACTGGGGATGAGAGAGGGAGTGGTTCAGGCTTTCCATTGGCTAAGGGGAGTAATACAGCCCCCCCTAGACAGATATTCACAGCTCTAAATTAGTTATGTTTTGGTCATAATTCTCTTAAAGAACAGCTGTTTACTATAGGAGACAAGCAGGGCTAAACCTGTTTAACTGAAGTTTAAGTCCACTGTGATTTTCAAAAGCACCTGCCTGCAATTCTTGTTGCTACATTTCTTTAGAAACTTAGCCCTATTTCTCTTCAATATGGAAGAATGTAACTTATGTTCTTGAAATGCTTCTACGGGTAGCACAGTGTAATTATGTAGAAACAACAGTTAACTTTTTAATATTTCTTATTTACAAGCTTTTAAACAGCATTCGAGTGAAAAAAGAAACAGCTGCTGTTCAGATAGTGATAGAGATGAAAACAGTATTTTCATAGGTCTATTTTAATAAAATATGTTTCTAGGCTCACAGAATTATTCCCACATTATCTTCATGTAAGAAAGGCCATCCTATATGAACATAAATCCATGCCAACAAATACTTGAGTGATATTGGCAGAACCTATAAAATAAGGATTTTGGCCTAATCTGATTCCTACTCACCTCAGGGAGGTATGAATTTGGGCAAGATGTTTAATTTAATTAGGAGTTATCAAAAATTTTCATGTTTACAGTCTAAAAATAATTCATTTGGACCAGCATAGCTCCTCTGAAAATGGAGTCACAGAAATAATTATATATTCCAAACGGGGTCTTATCCAATATACCAGTGCACTACAATACATTTTTAATATAAACCAAAACCCCTGTATCAATTCTTCAGGTTAAAGACAAAGTCAGATTTTCATTTCATGTGTAAAGAGAGACCTCTAGTGGAATATACTTTCAGCTTCAATTTATGAGAAAGAACAGTCTTTGCCTTGCAACAGCCAGTTAAATTGTGTATTTTTCCCGTTTTCCTTAGTAGTACACAGTATGATGCAATGTATCTCAGAAGTTAGCAAGTGGCATATATTTGAACAACCTACCTGAGAAAACCAAAAAACACTGTAGCAATATACTTTTTCAAGCTGCATTTTTTTTTGTTTTGTTTTTTTTAAGATTTAAATGTCAGCTGCAGTCAGGTTGTTTGCTGCTGTGTGACAGTCTGTAGTTAGTTGCTCTATACCCAACACAACAGAAGAGTGATGTGATATCACTGCTCGTATGGGAGGGCAGGGTATTGTTAATGTCAGGAGCCCAGGAGAGCTGATTGATCTTCAAAGATAGCATCCCCAAAGCACAAGAACCTCCCAACATGCATAAGGTCAAGCAAGCAGTGTGGGTGAAGAAGGAACACCTGACTGAGTTCAAATGGGAAAAGGAAGCACAAAGAATGTAGAAGCAGGAACTGGCAATGCAGGAGGAATACAGAGACGTTGCCAGAGCACACGTAAAAACACTTAATCAGCTGGAGTTGAAACTTGCTAGGTATATAAGGAAAAGGGCTTCTGTGAGTCCATTGGCAGCAAAAGTGTCTATTGAAAATATAGACCCGTGTCCCAGTGGGGCAGAGAAACTAGTGACAAGGGACATGGAAAAGACAAAGGTTTTCAGTTACTTTTTTGCCTCAGTTTTTACTGGCAAAGTTTGGCTTCACACCTGCCAGCCTGCAGCAGAGTCTGTGGGACCAATGCATTACCTGCTGCATAAGAAACTAAACTTAAACCAGTGGATATGCACAAGCTCATGGTTCCACAAGTTGAACACGAATCAGTGTGCTACAGTCTTTCCAAAAATGGACTAAGAAGCAAATCAGCCATTATGTGTGCTGACATTTCAGTGTATGAAGATTATATTTCACAGTGAATCCATCTCCCCCTTTTAAGTTCCTCAGAGTAATCTCCCAACAGGAAACTAGAATTTAAAAATTATCTTTACAATTGGCATCTTTAAGTTAAATCTTGCTATCGAGACTGTTCTTCAGTTTATTAAAATATGAAAATAAATAAATACCACAGGGCAGCAGTTCAAGCTGAAAATTAACATTAAGTCCACAGAAGTAAACTTGGAAATATCTCCTTCATGATCCTGACATTTAACAATGTGGATTCACTTAAACTGTATAAATAGGTAATACCAGTTTCTCAGAATTTCATAAGAATTCATGTTAGTTCTGTGTCTATTGGTTAAAACTGCACAAAACAGATCAGATCAACTGCACTTTGATAACTCATATAAGCAAACTTTTATCTTTCATTTCTTTGGGAGTGCTGGCATTTCTGTCTACTCAGAGAGAAAAATACAGATGAGCATTTCAGCTCTTACTTAAGTAAAATTGGTCTGTAAATGTTGGTTTCTGCAAGATGATTACAGTGAGTTGAGCTGCACATTACCTCACAGGGTGCATTCAATTCATGGGTGCTCAAAAGGGAGAAAAGATTTTCCTGAATTGATACAATGCCTGGAGACAGTGACATATGAGCAGAAATATCACAACTCTTGGGAGATTAAAATTCCAGTTCCACTCAATTCAAAGTATATTTATCATAATTATTATTGTATGTTGAGTTTTTTAAAAAACAGACTTTGCCTTCTGGATAGAAAGATGTATTCCCATAAGCAGAAATTATTTTTAGAGCTATTTTTTGGCTATGAGTAATAACTGTAATATACTAGATATATGCATTATGTGGACTGCTATTTCTGTCTCTAGAGACTCTGTGAGCCACATAGACAGAATACCAGCAATACCAAATAAGCAATAGTAAAACCAGAGTTGGACCTCAGGGGGGAAAAAAAAAAAAAAAGACAACAGGATCAATAGCAACCAGCAAATAAACCAATTTCATAAGAAGGCTCTTCTGAGCAGTAGAAGAACGGATTTCAAAATGCATTGAGGCCTGGCAGTTATAAACTGACACCTACCCCACCAGCAAGGGCTTAGTGGCCTTAGCTCACAGTATCTCACAGGCAGTTGTATATCAGAACAGGAGCTAGCAAGGCAGATCTTCCTGACTGGAATGGATTAGAGAAGGATAACCAGTTGTGATCCCACTAATCCTGTTCCAGTCTGTCTGAGGATTTTAGGCAAGCAAGATGTGATAGAGCATTAGTTATCTATGCACTGGCAATGCTGTTGATTTCTCAATTTCAGAGTTGGTTTTGCTTGGGTTTTTATTTCCCTACATAGATGCACTTGTTTTCAATTTTTGTTTTTACTTTTGGCTGTACTTTTCCTATGCTTGCATAACTGCCAGTGTTACTAAACATTGTCTCTTTGCTTGGAATTCTCACTGATTTCTATAACTAATTACAATTTCTATATTGTGCTCCTTTTCTGACTTTATATTTTCCAAGATGAGAATCCCTCTACTCATTTACAAGACTACTCTTGCTTTCTAATCAATCTTGATAGTTCCTTTAAGAGCAGACTTCTACATCTGCCAGGCTAAGGCAAGAAAGGATTATTGTTCTGTGAAATTCATAAAGTAGATTTGATAAGGTGAACACAGAAAATAAGCAAACTACTTTTTGGTTTGTAAAAATGACATGCTAAGGGAGATGAAGCAAATATTCTTTGTATTAAGAGCACAGTATTACAAGAATTACTTGACCTTCCAACAGAAACATAACTTATTTTGCTCTTTAACTTATTCTTGGTCTCTGAAATAATACTTGAAATATTCCCTGTGAAAATGTTTTTCATTCACCTGGTACCTAGTTCTGAAAACCAAAATGTAACTTTATTTCATCCAGATCCTTTCCTTCTTGATTTATGTTAACATAAATCTGTTCACCTGTTAACAATATTGCAATTATGATGCAGCTACTGCAAAACGTTGTTCTCTCTGACCTGCAAACCAAACAAAACCTGGAGAGAAGTTACTCCAGTTAGACTGGGAAATTGATGAGTGGGATGGGTAATATATAACCACTGAAAACGTGGTTATAATATAAGAACGCATAAAGGCCTGAGGACAGAAATAATCAAACAGATTGTCTGGTCATATTGCCAACAATTTTTCAAATGAGATCTTCACACACTGTTAGGATGTCTTTTTCACCAATTTTTTTTTTTTTTTTTCCAGTAGAGCTGCTTCCCATCTACCCAGAGTTGTCCCTTCTTCTGTGACTTTACTTAGCAAAACATTCCTGAAGAAACACTGGAGAGGTGATTTAATTCAGCTCCAGAGGTATCTGCTTAAAGTATATCTCTTCCAGTAATGTATGTATAACCACTTGCAAATATGTTGCATCAGATAATTTGCTTGCCTTAATCATCATAGCTTCCTTTTTTTGATATTTCAGATAACAGTTCACTACTATATTATCGCTCTATGCTATGTGTATTGCTGCAGCTGAACATCTTACCCACTTAAGAGTATAATAGTAAATCAGAACTCGGATATGAGAATTTTGCTTCTCTATGTCCTCAGCCATTAGGATATTTTTCAAATGCCTTATCTGATACAGAAGAAATATGAAATAAACACCAGTTCCTATTTGCAAAGGAAATTTAAAATAACTAAATGAATGCCAAAACCTGTTATTATTACCTTTTATTCAGATTTTCACTCAGTGATCTCACACCATTTACAAGTATTAATGACTACCTAAAAAGCCTTGTGCATGAGGTGAACATTGCTATTCCTAATCTTACAATTAGACAGCAATGTTCTCTCTGTAAGCAATCAAGCTAAATCAAAGGTATTCTACAGATGTAGGTAAATTGCAGCAGTTAACTAAAACCAAGTATCCTGTGTTTTGTAGGAAAAAACCCACCATGCTATCTCTATTTTTGTAGCATTTCTTCATAGGGAATAAATGATGACATTAAATTAGAAAGAAAGAAAAATGGTCACTTTGGCAAATGTGTTGTAAACAGAAAACCACCATGTTGAGAGACACATGACATTTTTCAGGTATATACACAGTGAGATTTTTCCCTGTATTAAAAAAAAATAAATAAATAAAGTGGTGTCTTTGAGCCCAGGCTCAGATCACCTGACGAGAAACACTTGGTTGTTTCAGTCTATTACTCAGTCACTACAAAAGTTTGCAAGATCAGCTTTCTACTCATTAGCACTGTATGAGAATTTATTCCAAGATCTACCTGTGGATAAGCTTAAACTGCTTCAACGTGGCCTGATTCTTTAGTAGATTCATGAATGTGAGTAGTGGCAATAAGTTCACTTATGAGTCTATATTATCGCCTTCCCCAAAAATGCAAGATTAACTCAGTATTTGGAAAAGATGTTGACTGATGCAAACCTGCATTAATTTTTTATCAATGGCACGGTATCATGGTTAGAGTTGGAAGGGACCTTAAAGATCACTGAGTTCCAATCCCCCTTGCTTAATACATACTAAGAGTGCTAAACTGTTCTGGTTGGAGGGGAACAGAGTTTTGTTAAAATCCAGGGACAAAGTCCCTGGAAAATAAATATCTATGATAAAACTTTCATTGAGAGAGAAAAAATCCACATAAATTATGAATTTAATTTAGAAAGCAAAAAAAACCCCCTTAATTTATTTGGAGAAATACCTTTGCCCAGGAATCAAAAATCTTATGTGTTGGTTGGAATTCACAGAAAATGCTCCATGCACCAAACAAAATGGAAGATTAAAAACATTGAAAAAAAAATAAAAGAGCCATTTGAAGAAATATAGAACTTAAAATTGAAAAAAGTCCCAACACATGGAGTTAAAAAAGAATAGATTTTATTATTTTTTTGGTGGAAAATAAGTGCTTAGTTTCAAATAATCAAAGTTTATCTTTAAACAAAAGGAAAAGAAAATGATTGATCGCCATAATGGACATGCAAGCTAAAACCTGTGCTAGTGCCAGTTGACGACAAGGATACAATTACAGGATTAGCCACGTATTCATGGCTCTGTGAAGGATTAATACAATGTTTGAGAATGTGAAAAAACCCAACAATTTTGAATGTTATTTCTGAACTCAAAAGCAGAAGCTATGGTGGGTGGCCATGTCTGGAAAGCTGGTTTTAAATTGTCTTGCATCTCTCAGAGAAAAGCAACGCCTAAAAGCCCAATCCTGTCACATTATGAATGCCATTTAGAATCACACTTCCCCAAAATTATGTAAGGACCCGTGCTGAGTCTTTGGCAGAATTTAAGCCTCAAGTCCAACACCAGCAAACCTAAACCTTCTACTCAGCTAATAGAAAAATCTAATTACAATGTTTCCCTGGTGTCTGGTGCTTCTGCACATGAAGGAAAACATTGAAAAATCACTTGCCAAACTCAGAGCATATGTAGGAACAGAACTGTTTAGCCTAGGGTTTAAAACCATTATCAGCAAGAACTGTTTAGCCTAGGGTTTAAAGCTATTATCAGCAAGAGGTAAAAAGCTAATCATTTCTCCCAACGTTTTTGTGGCTCTCTCAGATATTCCAATAGTTTAAAGAAAAGAGAGGTTTGATCTCAGGATCCAACTATGTTTGTATGTCCTCTAAGCTGCCTTGAAATATTTAGCTATTTTCTGTAAAGGTGTGTGGGGTTTTCTACTAAAATAATTCACTTGTATGCAACCCAGAATATAGAAGCAGTTAAAGTGATAAAATAATTTATCCCTCATCCAATAAGCTCTGCAAGTATAAGCATCTTTTTATTATGCCAGAATTAAGGAAACCTAACCCTTAAACTATCAGTAAAGAGAAATTTTGGTACATGTCTAGATTAGTTTGTTCAGTCCCAGACCCATTCAGTAAGTGAGGCTTGAATCAGTAACTTAACTGAGAATTTCACTGAATTTCACTGAATTTTTTTGGAGTTGGAAGGGACCATAGAGATCATCTAGTCCAACTTCCCTGCCAATGCAGGACCACCCAGAGCATGTCAG